>JAHNEJ010002969.1:0-258697 GCA_022559845.1 Amorphophallus konjac | reverse complement strand
CTTGGCGTCTCCTTATCAGTTCGTTCCACTTCATTCCTTTCATTACACTTCGCTCCATTTCCGTCTCACTCCCTTGCAAAGTAGACGCCAAGGCGGGGCAGCTGTAGACACGCCAAAATTGACGTTTTGTTGATCAAATCTCATGTTATTATATAAATGCCCCAAGTGGACTTCAATATTCCTATAACATGAAGTTTTTCTATTTTTGTGAGTTTTTCTGCATTTTTCCTGTATTTTTGTGAGTCACGACTTGATTAAGGGCGTTAATTTCAAAAATCACGACCTGTTGTAGGGCGTTTTCAAAGAAAGGACGACCGTATGTGAGGGCGTCAATTCCTGGTGTTATCCCTTAATTTCTGGAATTATCTATTTTCAAAATAAAAGGCCTTTTGTGAGTAACGCCTTCTCTCAGGGCGTGATTTTAATTAACACCGTTATCTCAGGCGTGTTATCTGAGCTTTCAAACAAGGCAAGGTTTCGTTTCCAAGATTAAATCCAGGAAGAAACGCCCTTTCCTAGGTCGTGTTTCAAGAAAACGTCTTTGTGAAGGTCGTCAATTCATAAAAGACGCCCTGTATTAAGGCGTGTTTCACTCCAGAGTCCTTCCTTTTTCAATCTTTCCCTCACAGTTCCCTGCTGTCTTTGGACTCTTGCCCGATCTTGATCCTTCCCTGGATGCCTCATTGCCTGTTCTTATCATTCCTTGGTTTGATCACATCCGCTTGAGGCATTATAAATTGAAGCCTTGACCAATCGTGCAAAAAGTTAAGCACCTTAAACATTCAACGGGTTAAACGCTCAGAAGCTTTTTTTCATCACGAGCAGAAGCTTTCTTCATCCTTGCTGCCTCCCCTCTGCATCCCTTTGGGCTACATCCGGTGCTTCATCCATCATCATTTGGTTTTTTTTTTCCCCTTTACTGTCGCCAGGGACAGCAGGGTTCTCATCTTTTCATCTATTTTGCTTTATTTCATTCATACCATCACCCCTCCGTCCTTTTTATATCTCTATTCACATCTGTTCACGTCTTGTTTGCATTTCTTTTTATCATCAAACTCCCCTTCCCTTAAGTCTTCTTAAGGGGTTTTAAAAGAAAACAAAAAAGAAGGTGCGCATGTTGATGTCTTTTCATCATTTTTATGTTGGTTTTTGACTGATACTACTGCACTTTGGCTGATCCCCCCTTTCTTTTGCTTGTCTTTCATTGTCTTTCTTACAAGGTAATCAATCAAGAAAACCCACTTCGTCGGCCGGCCGATTGGAGTTGGAGGAGGAGATCCACATTCATCCCGCATCACATCTTTCACCAGGTACATGCGATCTTATTTTTTATATTGAGGTAAACCCTCTGGCGATCACACACTCCCCTTGTGCACCTCGTGCATTGTTTCATCTCCACCATTATTTAATGTTTCCCTTTTCCTTTCCTTTTTAACCTCACACCAAAAGTGTGGTATTTTTAAAGGGATCCACAGCCCTCTATCCATTTTTAAAAATTCGTGTTCTATCTCAACTATAGTGCTTTTAGCCCATTTCCATATCCGACCCACTGTTAGTGAAAAACTCATATCAATTCTTAGCAATATCCAAACTTGTCCAAACTAGTTTTTTCGTTTCCTAGCTCAATTTCCCACAACTTTCATGAAGCAGTCGAAGTCTGAATCTAAGGTCTTCATAGAATTCAAAGGCCGTTCTCAGAGAATAGCCCTGCAGATCTGAGTGTTCGGCTACTGTACAATAGGAATTTGTAAATTCATTAAATCCCAGATCCAGGCCAGATCTCTAGGCCTAGGTTGAAGAATTTGAAGTTAGCTTTCCAACGGCACCAGTCTCGTGTCGATCCGACATCGGGGCTAATCGCAGCGCCCATTCTCGCCGGGACGCGCGCTGAAAACCAGAAGCTGCAGATCCGTGGCCGATTATTCCGACCGGTGCCGAACGGAGCCGCCCGGCCTCCGGTCGGCGAACCAGCGTGTCGCCAACCCGGGGAGCGCTTCCCTAAGTGTCCCCACTACAGCGGTACCATCGGGTCCAACACGGCCCCTCCGGACAGCACGTGGGCCCTACCGTCACAAGTTCGGGTGTTGCCGAATCAACGCGAGAAGCCGCCCGTCAACCCAAATTCGGTCCTCCCAGGCCCAGTTGTGTAGCCCTTTACCTCCCTGCGTGGAGTGGGCGATATTTCATTGATGTCATCATTGTGTAATATTTATCCCAGGAGTACGAGTTTCGGCCGGGTCCGTCATCCCCACGCCGAGCGCGTGGAGGTATCGTCCTCGCTCCTTACTTGGTATTTTGCTTAATTTCATGTATGCTTGTTTATGCCGCTGCTAGAGAGCATGTGTAGGGATATCTAGCTCGCTTTATCTAGTCATTACCGCTGCTGCGAGAGAGTGCGACACCGTCCCGTGACCCGATCCGGGCACACGAGAGAGCCGATCACCCTAGCTCATTGCCGGTTTCTCAACCGCGCACGTCCGACGCTTCCCTCGTTAAGGGACAGTCACGAGCTTGTCGTGTCCGTGGTCTCGTCCCGCATCAGTTACCTTCCTATTTTCAAGGGGAGTCATGCTCGCCTCTAGGAAACTATTTAGTTACCTTCTCATTTTCAAGGGGAGCAATGCTCGCCTCTAGGAAATCCTTAGGTTACCTTCTCATTTTCAAGGGGAACAATGCTCGCCTCTAGGGAACCCATGGGTTACCTTCGTGGAGTATGGCTGGTAACGATTCACTGGAAGAATTTCCTGAGGTTTAGAGAGTTCCATGTTCTGGGTACCTCTCCCCCCCCCTGTGTTGCCAGCATGTACGCTCCTTTACCAAGTACTTCAGTTACTTTGTATGGGCCTTCCCAGTTTGGTGCGAGCTTTCCGGTGGCTCCCCTTGGGCCAGCCACGCTTGCTCGCCGTAGCACCAAATCACCAGGGAAGAAGTGTCGTTCTTTGACTCGGGCATTGTAATATTGGGCCAGCTTCTGTTGGTATGCTGTGAGCCTCACTTGCGCGCTTGTCCTATCCTCTTCAAGCAGATCTAAGTTTTCTCGCATTGCCTGGCTGTTCCTGGCCTCGTCGAAGTGTCTCACTCGTAACGAGGGGTTGGCTATTTCCATCGGTATTACCGCTTCTGCGCCCTATGCTAGATGGAACGGTGTCTCTCTGGTGGCTGCTCGGGCAGTGGTACGATGGGCCCATAGGATGTTTGGAATCGCGTCAATCCATGAGTCACCTGCTTGATCCAGCCGAGTTTTGATGCCGTGGAGGAGCGTCCTGTTGGCGTTTTCCACCAGCCCGTTCGCCTGGGGATGTCCTACCGGCATGTAGTGATTTCAAATCCCCATCCCCAAACATTTCTCCTTTAAGGTAGTGCTCGCGAACTGCCTGCCGTTGTTAGTTGTGAGAACTCGTGGGATCTCAAACCGGCAGATGATACTTCACAGCATGAACTTCCACGTCGCTTTGCTCGTAATCTTCCCCAATGGTTCAGCTTCGACCCATTTGGTGAAGTAGTCAATGGCGACTATGAGGAATTTCTTCTTCCCTTGTGCCTCAGGAAAGGGACCCAGTATGTCCACCCCCCACCGAGCGAATGGGCGAGGCTCCATCAAGGCATGAAGCTGCCCAGCTGGCTGATGATGCAAGTGAGAGAATTTCTGGCATTGAGGGCACCTCCGGACATACTCGAGGCAGTCTTGCTGTAAGGTGGGCCACCAGTATCCTTGCCGGATCAGCGTCCCTGCGAATGCTCCCCCCCCCCCACGTGGCTTCCGCAGAGTCCTTCGTGGACTTCTTGGATCACCTGGCCGACTTCCATGGGGAACAAGCACTTCAGCAGAGGAGCCAAAAGGGACCGGCGGTATAATCGGCCGTTCACTATTGTGAAGTGAGCTGCTCGTGCTCGCGTACGTAGTGTTTCGGCGTGGTTGTTTGGGAGTTGTTGCCGTAGGAGAAAATCTAGCAGGGGGTCCATCCAGGAAGGTTTGTAGTCGATAGCGTTTACTTGGGACACTGACTCTTCTATGCTTGGCACTAGTAATTCTTCTACTAGGATCGACCTCGAGCCGGAGATCGTAGTAGCAGATGCCAGGCGAGACAGGGAGTCTGCTCGGACGTTCTCCTCCCGTGGAATGTGAACCACCTCAAAGTAGGATAATTCTTTTACCGCAGCTTTGGCCTTCTCTAGGTATTTGACCATGGAGGGCTCGCGTGCTTCGAATTCTCCTTTGACCTTGTTGGCAATGAGCATGGAGTCGCTATATGCTCGCACGCTGGACGCCCCCAAGTATTTCGCCATGCGCACTCCAAAGAGGAGTGCCTCATATTCGACCATGTTATTCGTGGTCAGGAAATTGAAGCGCAGGCCGTACTGGAGTTCTAGCCCTTCCGACGAAAGTAAGACTAACCCTACATCGCTACCCGCTGTGCAGAATGATCTGTCGACGTACAGTTCCCACGGGGGAGCCCTTAAGATTGCTCGGGCGAGTCTTCGGCGGGTATGGTACATTCGGCGACAAAATTGGCAAGGGCCTGAGCCTTGATAGCGGTCCTCGGGCGGAACTTGATGTCGAACTCCCCCATCTTGATGGCCCATTTGACCAGCCTTCCTAAGGCGTTCGGGTTATGAAGGATTTGCCGGAGCGGTTGGTCGGTGAGAACGGAAATTAGGTAAGGCAAGAAGTATGGACGCAGCTTGCGAGCGGCTGTAATGAGGGCTAGGGTGAACTTTTTAGTTCGCGAGTACCGGAACTCCGGCCCTTGCAATGCTCGGCTAACGTAGTAGATGGGCTTCATGACACCTGCCTCTTCCCCCGTGAGTACGGCGCTCATTGTGCTCGGCGTGACAGACAGGTACAGGAGTAGGTGTTCTCCCTTTTATGGTTTGGCGAGGACAGGAGGGGTCGCCGGGTAGCATTTTAGTTCTTCAAACGTCTGCTGGCATTCTTGATCCCAGTCTATCTGGCCTTTCTTCTCCAACGCTTGATTGGCCTGCTTGATCAGCCGGAAGAAAGGCAGGAACCGCTCGGCGGCTCTGGACAGGAACCGAGCAAGGGCGGAGACGCGCCCAGTGAGGCACTGTACATCCCTTACTCGCCCTGGCCGCTTCATCTCTAACACTACTCGGATCTGGTCAGGATTGGCCCTTACTCACATTCTTGAAGTTCAGGTTGGAGGAGTTGAATCCCCAGGATGTTGGAGCAGCCGATCCTTCTTCTTGAAGATCCAAGACGTGTTCCTTCAAATCCAAGCTCTAATCGTTCCTACAAACACCGTGAACAGATGAGTCTATCAGAGCCCTCTCCTCTCCACCTTGTGGCCGCACTCCTTTCTTCTCCCTGTAACAGATAGAACAATATTAGCGCAAGGATTCCATCTGCTTCGATAGAGATCGCATGGTATAAATAGGGCAGGAATATAGAACAAAAGACCCCAAAAGCCCCTCTAAAAAACCCTTTAAAAACACACCCAATAGATGGGAGAAACCCTAAGGGTAATATGGTAAAACAGTAAAAGATCAGTCCAATCGGATCACAAAGTGGGTCTTACGAAACCCATCTGAAAAACACGATCCGAACACCCCATAAGAAGTGTCGCCTCTTGGAGTCTACACTCTTTTCAAGGCGCTCTGCCAACACACAGAAAAACCAATACACAGGCTAAGGTCTGTGCATATAAACCCATGGCTGATGCATATGAAAAAGGTAGGGTCGTTGCACTTATTATCAAGCAAGGGAAGGTCGGTGCAAAGATAGTATCACGCACAAGAAAAGGTCTGTGCAAGCAAGACCAAGGTCTGTGCAAAGATTGTACAATGAGGTCGGTGCACACAATGTCGACCCACGCACTAAAATCCAGAAACTAAAGATATGCAATGAATTAAAGACCAAACTAGCAGGGGCCTATCTAGGCAATGAGAAACACATTCAAACATGAAATATTACCATTGATCCAATGGATTGAGAGACAACTGAGCCTGCATGTTTAAGAACATCAATTTCATGTCAATACACATAGAGATCACTTAATTTAATGAATCAAAGTCAAGCCATTGAACTTCCATAAAAAAGTGTTGAACTACAGCCGCATCAAGGGAACTTCAACCCCAATGAGATAATGAACTAGCCAACAGAATAGTATGCAAGTAGGGTCATAAAACCAACACCATAACTTGGATTTATTTAGAAGGAAATTGAACAAGGTGTTACAAACCACTATCACAAAATAATCATGAAAAGTAAGCATGAAGTCATATGCAATAAAACAAGTCTTGTCACATTGAGATGCAGTCAATATAAGTCCAAAAATATGAAAGGGTTTTCAACCCAATCAAGACACTATGAACAAGATTCACATGAATTACTAATTCTATCCAGTGCAAACTGAACCTTCACAAGTTAGTTCCAAAGTCTCGTGCACAGCACGCATGAGGCAACATCAGAATTGTATTCGTGAAGGACCATAACATTTCAACCTGCAAGGCAAGATATCATCATGTTAGCTTGTTTATCATGAATACGTTTTCCACTAAACAAGCACACAATATATTCACTTTAGAGCAAACATAAAACACACAATATAATGGAATCATCAAAACTATTGTCAAAGATAAAGAGGGGGCGCACGGAACCCAACAATCTCCCCCTTTTTGATGATGACAATATATTGTGGCCACCAAAACTCTCTCCCCCTTTGACATTATCAAAAAGTGGGGGGGCTAGAGACACGACCAAATGTGAAAATTTTAACATGTGTGGCGTACGAACCCAGCAATAAATCTCCTATGAAAGGAAGGTGTGGAGACCAAGAACCAAGCAGGAATTTAGAATTTGATGTGCAATTAGCAGATGTGTGAATTAAGTGCAAATGCTCAATTTTTGTAATTTTTTGCTATATGTATGACTAATTATGCACAAGTAGTATAAAGAAACTATACTATATGCAGAATGTAAAACTAAGCTATGTACAAAGAAAGCACGTTATTCTCCCCCAATTATCAAGAATAAAAATCAACTGACAATGGGTTATTTAACTTGATATTCATAAGTATAACCTAAAGATGCATCTAAATAAAATGAAGTATGTCATGATCAAAGCGGATCAAGCAATCAAACACTCAAACATGCATAACAAGATATAGACTCATGCAAGTCCCTTCGGGACGGGTGTAAGGATTATGCAATAGATTATAGAACATGATGTGGATGTACAATACTAAGAAGGTCGTGCTTACATAAATAAAGTACTACATTAACCATGAAAGACGATTGATTCATAAAGGACATTCAAACAATCAAACCCAAAGTGCATATGTGAAGATTGAGCAATGAGTTTTGAGATAATATGCATAATCAGATTTTCTAAAGAACACTAAAAAGAACTTATCATCCATACACTTTCATACACAATGCTCGAATATTGGTAGCTACGTATGACCCCAAATTTTTTTTAATTACTAAAAATGGTGTGACTAACCTTTTGACACGAGTTGTATCCTTTATGTCAGGGACACTTCCCGGTTACTCAGTTTCATCACTTATCTTAACTGTAGATATTGTCACTTTTCGACGCGAGTTGTATCCTTTGTCTCAAGGACACTTCCCGGCTACTTGGTGGTAAATCACACTTATTTTAATATAGATTAGTTTCACCTTTCGGCGTGAGTTTCCTCCTTTATTTCAGGGGAGATTCCCGGCTACTCGGATCCACGTTCCACTTATACGACTTTTGATGGGGTGAACAGCTCTTTCCTCACTAGACATGTGATTTCCATGTAAAGAATCAAGAGTTCTGAAAAATGTAGAGTAGAAAATAGTAGTCCTTATTAGATTGTTTCATTATCTCAAGAAGGTGCAATTTGAGCGGGTGGTTGTTTTGAATGTAAAAGATGAATTAGTCTAATCACAGTAATGTCTCCCCCTAAATATATACACGATTATAAAAAATCTCCCCCTTAATATATGCCATGTAACAAACGTGTCTAAATCAATGTAATTTCATTTAGCAAGGGATGAGTTATAGAAGGAGTCAAAAATGTGGGTGATATCTTATATACATTCAAGCATGCATTGAGATGGATTTATCACACATGTTGATTACCGGTACGTGGCGGAGATAAAGGTCCAAAGACCCTACTCACGCATAAGGAAAGCTTTCAGGTGGACGTAATCCACCTTTCCACTAACATCATTTTATATATCGGTCAATCATGGCATTCAAATACACAAGTATGCAATGATATACAAGTATATGCATGTAACTAGAGAAGATGATTGAAAGTTATTCCTATTTACAAATATGCAAAGATGTATATGATATGTGCAATCTGTATCATGGAACTAAGTGTGTAAACTGTGTAAGTAAAACTGAGTTATTGTTCACCAGTTGTGAACGAAGGTGTGAAAGACTGTATGTACAATCTAAAGCATTCAAAAATCAGACTTATTCACAAAATGTGAAGAGAAGAGTGATCAAGTCATCAAAACATGAAGCTCACCAGATCTCAACATTTCAGAAGTTGTTAAAATCAACAAAATAAGAATGCAATTTTTGAATGTGAACTCCGAACTTAACTTATACCTTTTCAGATTTTTCAAAATGAACCTAATAGAAGTAAGTTCTCAAAGTCAAGTCATTTTCTTTCTCACCTTGAGAGTCCTTAATTTATTAATATTCCTTGACCTCAAGGTGCCCCTGCAAAACAGATTCTCATTTTGGAGATTTGGGTACCCAAGCCATCTTGGGTCCCGAGGGATTAGTTCTAATATGTACAGATGGATTCCTATGTTTCCTAGCAAACCATTCATCATCAATTCTCATAGTAGAACAATCATCTATAGATTGACAATTCTCTCCACAATAAAAGCAGTGAGAAGTTTTTCTTTTTATGGACCACTTTTCATCATTTTTCATTAAGAAGCAATTATTCATCATGTGTCCATGTTCACCACAATAATAACATAAAAAATTCTTTTTGAGAGACCATTCATCATCATTTTTCTTTGTAAAGCAGTTTTCAAACACATGACCATGTAACCCACAATAAAAGCAATGATCATTGAGTTTTTTCGTTATGGGTTTTTCATGATTCTTACAGCCATCAACTATTTTCATTCTTGATTTTAATGCCTCATTATCATCAAATTTCATTAAAGAGCAGTCATACATATCATGACCAAATTTTTCGCAGTAATAGCATGAAACATTCCTCCTTTTTCTTGATGCATGACTATCTTTAACAATTGAGGGTTCATCATACATACAAGAATGATCATTGACATTTTTCTGTTTCTCATTTTCTTTATCACATAAAGACAAAGATTCATTCAACTCTTGACTTCATTTTCAAGTGACAAGATATGCAGTTCAATGCTAATTAATTCTTCCTCACATGACATGATTTTCTCATTCAACAAAGAGTTAACACTTTTATAACTCTCAATTTCTTGTTCTAGAATGTGTATTTTATCACAATCATCAACAATCACACATTTTCTTTTTTCAATTTTTTCAAGATTTTTCAATCTGCTTTCGAGCAAGGAAATTTCGATTAACAAAGCACTATTTTCGTTTTGGAGTTTTTCAAATGAGTTCCCATTCATTGAAGTGTATTCACGTTTGTTCTTTTGAAAACTCATTTTTTTCATTAGACATTGCATTCATGGTTTCATTTGAGTCAACAGACTTAGAACAAATCACTCTTCAGATTTTTCAACTCCTCTTCTAATTCAACAGTTTTCTCATTCATGTTCTTGAAGCTTTCAATTTTATATCTTACCTCCTTTAGCCTTTCAGATTTTTCAACATTCAGAATAGCTTTCCCTTTTTCAAGGAGGAGCAGTTTTTGAGATATAGCAGTATTCAACTCTTTCAGATTCTCATTATCTTTTTTCATTTGTTGAAGTTCTGAAATTTTTGCCAATAAAGATTTATTTTTAGTTTTTAGAATTGAAATAGTTTCTTTATGATTAACAACCTCAAGCATGAAAGACTTATTTAATTTCTCAAACTCAGCACATTTTTCACATGAAAAATTATCAACATGAGAGCTTTCAATTTTCTTTTTCAATTTCCTATTTTCAGATTTTAATGTTTTATACCTATCAAACAACTCATCATAAGCATTCATCAACTCATCATAACTAAGTTCATCTTCTTCGTCTGAGTCAGAATTTACCTTAGAACTTTCTTCGCTTTGACGTTCATCGCAGTTGTTTACCGCGAGGCATTCATCAACACTATTCAGGCTTTCTTCTTGGGCTTCACTTAGCCCATCCCAGATCTCTTTGGCTGACCTACAAGATGAAATAAAAGTAAATCGATTAGGGTCCACAGCAGCCTTAAGAGCATTCAAGACAAAAGAATTATCAGAATTCATTTTCCTATCCTCATCGATCCATCTTAACTCATTTTTAAGAAGAATGTAAGGACCATGAGTGATTAGATTCACAAGTTTTGGATCAATATTGGTAATCCAAACACTAAAATTTTCAAGCCATAAAGCATAATCAAAACCATCAAAGACGGGAATCAAATTCATGCAAGCCATCATAAGGTGATCTTTTCTCTTAGACCGCGAGGTCTGTGAATAAAAATCAGAGACTGGGCTCTGATACAAATTGTTGGCCTAGAGACATGGCGGACAAGAAGGGGGGTTGAATTGTCCCCTTGCTGAGATGGCGGATTTTGAAAACTTTCTTAACTAAACATAGTGGAATTAAAATGAACAGCGTTAATTACCCTAAATAGATGTGAGATTAAAAGAGTTCTCTCAAGCTTTCCGATCTCACTCGAATTAACAATGCAACTAATCAAACAAATCAAGCTCAACACAGATAAATTTATACTTAACACGGATAACGGAGGTAGCAATGTGTGGAGGTGTGGTGAATAAAAATCTAGAAGTTGACATGTGAAGGGAGATAGAAGAAATGGACAAACACACAGGTAATCACACGAGACACAGAGATTTTTAGGTGGTTCGGGACCACGATGGGCTCCCTACATCCACCCCTCACCGAACCCGGTGAGGCTTCACTCCACGCTACCAAACGTAGCAACACGGGGACGAACTCCAACACCACACACGCTGCCTTTGCAGCAAGACACACGCACGGGGCCTGGCCCCAAGACGCTGCCACCGCAGCACACACACACGCAGTCGGGGAACTCACACCGGACGCAAAAACCACACGGAGACTCAACTCCGTTCACCACACAAAGATGTTCTTCGATGTTTAGAAAAGTAAGAAGATATACAATATATGTGACGCCCCGACTCGCAAATCCGGTCCAGTCGTAAAGACTCGCGTTGGATCCCGATCGGAACGTCACAGTGGGAACAACCCAAGCGGTACAATTACAATTGAGAATTACACATAAACACTGAGATATCATTGCAGTGGAAATGAAAATAATCAATCCATCAGCTTACAATCAAATGACTACATCCACATAGATAGAAATAACGATAACAACTTCACGCGTTTTTTATTACATAACCAAATTTCACACACTTGTTTTTTCTTACATAAGACATAACTCATAACATAACTACCTAAGATAAAGACTGGTAGTAAAATCCGAGCCGCGGTCAAACACTGCGAGATCACTTCTCGCTTCCTTCTACAGCTTCTCCTGAAATTATTCAACGGGCGAGTCTACGAATAGACCCAGTAAGAGACTAAGCATAGTCCCCAGTCAAAACATGTATCAACATATCCAAAGTGATTTGCGGTAATTTGTTTCATAAAGTCATTCTATTTTTATTTGACAAAGAAAGCATGTACATTAAAACTTTATTCTACCAATGACAAAGTAAATAAAAATTCATCATGTGTAAACATTAATGAATGATTCTAGTAATGAATCAATGAACAATAATAACAGTTTCATTATCAATTCAGTGAGCAGTAATAGTCGCATTAATAACGACTCAGTGAACAGTAATAGTAGTTCAGTGTCAATTCAGTCGGTAATAACAATTGTTCAATTTTCAGTTCAATAAATAGTACCAGTGGTATAAATAGCCAGACACAGTGCCAAAACCACCACTAGAAGGACAGTCAGTCGGTACTCGATCACTTAGGTAAATAGTGATGAGTCTTGGTTACTGCGCAGAACCGGGAGAAGTCCTCTCCACCTTAACCAGTGGTACTTGCCCACCTCCAGGATTTCATCCCCGTTACCCTCGGGGCCAGTACAGTGTGAACCTCTCCATAGGGGTATTTCTATAGTTTGGTTCCAGTCTCCCCCTATGGTGGCAGTGTCCATTTGGCATTACTAACGGTACGGTAAAAATATAAATATGACTTATATGAAATGGACACATGTCACTCAAAATTCATGCTGTGAATATTAATATACCAATACTGAAAATTATTTTTCTTTTTCTGAAATTTTCAAGTTATTCAAATATAATGACATTTCTATATATCAAAATTTACTAAATCTGTTTACAGGTATCAGAATGCCTTGAAATTTTAGGGAATCAATATATTTATACAAAGGATCAAAACAGTAAATTTCCATCAATTTTCAGACCGTAATTATAACTTTTTCAGAATTACTTGTATTTCAACATGTATCATAAAGTGACTAAATTTAACTACCATGTTCTGAAAATCACTTAACTCTTTCTGCATATCACATTTATATGTAATATTATACAAAAAACTGTTCATAAATTTTCATGCAGTAATTTGAATATTCATAGAATTATATGTATTTCAACATATACCAAAAATTGACTAAATTTAGTTACTATGTTTTGAAATTAATAAAATTTTTACTGAAAATCACATTTACATGTAACATTATACATAAAATTTTGCACAAATTTTCATGCAGGAATTTAATTTTTTCCGGAATTATATACATTTTCCTATAAATAGAAAATTAACTAAATTTACTCACAACACTCTAAAAGTCACCATAATTTGTCAAACCATCATTCATAATAGAAATATTATTTTTAAAACTTTTTATTATTTTTCACACTGCATTACTATTTTTCACACTGTATTATTATTTTTCACACTAAGTAAGAAAAGTATATCATGATTAATAAATCATCTAAATATACTTAAAATGATCAGATAATTTTTAAAAATTTACAGAATGTTGTTTCAGATAGAAGTGTCATATGTAGAAATTTTCATCATTTTTGATTCAGTATGTCTATTTTGTAATTTTTTTATATCAATTTCTAAAATTTATAATAATTTACAATAATAACTTTTAAATATAGACAATTATCCAGAATACTTACAATGGTCAAAATATACTGAAAATTAACTTACAGATATCAAAACATCAGTTCTATGATTTTTTTATATTTTTCACAGAATATTAATATTTATTCAAATTTTCTAATTATTTGTTTAAACATTGATAATTATACTAATGATGATTCTGATATCCTAATGCGATGATATTTTCATAAATTAGTTCTAACAAACATTTAAGTCTTCTGATAAATTTTCAATATTTTGCATGTATTATTTCTATTTTTCTCATAATTTTATACTTTTATTAAAATATCAAAAAATATCTAATATTACTTGAAGATATCAATAATTATTGATATTTTTAGAATACAACACACTCAATGTCAGAACCATACTGTAAAATTCTAAGACCTTTGTGAGCAAGATTTTTAATTTTCATAAGTTTTATACAATTATTTATATATTTTATCATGTATGAAAGTTCATTAAAACAAATATCATGATCCAGAAATTATGAAACTTTTTCTACACATGATTCTCATAGTAAGATACCTTCTTACAATTTATTGTGATTTTATATCATCCTTTGGTATTTTAGTATAATTTAAACACCTTTAGGATAATATTAAAATATCTTTAAACGTGAAAATAAATTAAATCAGACATAGAAATTTTTACAGAAAGTTCATAACATCATGTTTCAAAATTCTGGAAACTCTCTTAATTTATTATACACTGTTACTAATTTTAAGACATTAATCACTTAATTACACCATTAATCACATGCTTTAACTTAATGATTTAATACTAATCCGACCAAGATAAGATTACAGAATATGAAACTACGATCTATGGACTTAACTACCTATATAGATGCTAATTAAACACCATAAATCATTCTAAATACGTTAATACATGTTAATCTAGGGGATAAAGTGCTAATCCCTTACCTTAAAAATACTTAAGCACTCCTTAATGACCTTCACACCTCCTCCTGCTACACTCCACGAACTCAGCTTCCAAGAGAACAAATGAAACCCCCTATGGTGCTATTTATAAAGATTTTCACCTAATCTATCCTAACCCTTCATTTAAATCAATGGTTGAGATTAAATCATTTAATTTAATGTTATTTTATTAAAATTAGTAATTCAAACTTCACCGACCTCTCACCTAACATCTTTTGACTAAGCCACAATTTTTTTCTTTTTTTTTATAAAACATGTGGAGATTTGACTTATAGAAGGAAAAAGTGTTTAACTAATGAGGAAGCTTAATATTTAACAACAAAAAAAAATTATAATAGCCGCAACGCGGCTTAAAGGAGGGGGGAGGGGGGGCGGGGCGGCGCCCGGCCGCCCACTCCCGCTCGCACGCGGGCGCGGGTGGGCGACCGCCCTGCCGACGACCCATTTTTTTTAAAATTTTATTTTATTTTATTTTTTTGCATTTTAACCTTCAAATTTTATTAAATTCATTTTATACCCTTTTCTTTATTTGTTTTTCATTTTAACCCCTTTAAATTTTCTTATAAAACAAATAGCCTCCTATAAATTTGGTTTTAAACTTTGTTTGTTATTATTTTTTTCTTTCTTCACTTTCTTTAAATTTTAAACCTCCCTTTTTTATTTCTATGACTACAATAAATATAATAAAACAAGTAATTTAAATATTTAAGCATACACAAATATATATATTTTTTAACAATCAAATAAAATACTATAAAATTATAGGGCATTACATCCTCTCCCCCTTAAAGAAAATTTCATCCTCGAAGTTTGGGGTTAGATCACATTCCGAGCAATCGAGGGTACTTCTTCATCATCTCTACCTCTGGTTCCCATATGGCCCTCTCATGCGAGAATTTTTTCCATAATATCTTCTGTGGGGTCCTCCGCCTACTCAGCATCCTCTCTCGCTAACGTAAACACCCGAGCTGGGGCTCGAAATCTCCCTGCGGGTCCCATTACTACTGGTCTGGATGCTACTGGAGCCGCTACCGTTGCTACTACAGACTGCATCATCTTCGGACAATCTCGGATCATGTAACCCTTCTCGCCACAACGAAGACACCTGTCGGTGGCGATCCTATAAACTTTCCCGCCATGTCGCTTGCCATAGTATTTACATTCCGATTGATCGTTGTCTCTTGCTGGTGGCATGATTTCCCCTGTCACGAACGATCGCGACCGATTCTCCATCACTCTTTTGCCATTGTCATTTAGATGAAATGGTGTCGATGGTCTCTTTGTTGAATTCCATTTCTCCTCTTGATATAATTCCATGTCGTTCTCTTGACGACATGCCACGCGAAGAGCGACCTCCATCGTAATAAGATCTAGAGCAACTAGACGGGTCCGATGTGACGATCGTAGTCCCGCCACAAACTTCTTCACCTTCCTCCTTCCATCCGTAACAATGTACTATGTATACTTTGATAACTCCGCGAACTTGGCCTCATACTCGAGCACGGTCTTCGACCCCTGAGTTAGGGCCAGAAAGTCTTGCTCCATCTTGTCTTGCACATGCTCTGGTATGTACTTTGCCGTGAATAGCCGTCAGATTTCTTCCTAATAAATTCTATGTTTTAGTCTATCCGGTTGATTTCTTAACACAGACACCCACCATACGTCTGTTTTCTCCTACAGCATGAACGCCGCTAGACTAGTCTTATCCTCATCCGCACACTAGATGACCCAACAAATCATTTCGATCTCGCGGAGCCAGTTTTCAGTCATAATTGACCGACTCTCCCCCTTAAAAAGATACAGCCATCCGCCGAAATCTCTCCATTACGGTCACCCATCCTACCATGGCCTAAAAATACCATTATACGACTAAGTGTTCAACTTAACAACCTACTAGTTAATGTCCTTTAGGAATGTGGATTAAGCTGATGACTATTTACGTAATTTCTCAACCGTGGGCTATGATACCACTCTCTGTGACGCCCCGACTCGCAAATCCTGTTCAGTCGTAAAGACTCGCGTCGGATCCCGATCGAAACGTCATAGTGGGAACAACCCAAGCGGTACAATTACAATTGAGAATTACACATAAACACTGAGATATCATTGCAACGGAAATGAAAATACTCAATTCATCAGCTTACAATCAAATGACTACATCCACATAGATAGAAATAACGATAACAATTTCACATGTCTTTTATTACATAACCAAATTTTACACACTTTTTTTTTCTTACATAAGACATAACTCATAACATAACTACCTAAGATAAAGACTGGTAGTAAAATCGGAGCCGCGGTCAAACACTGCGAGATCACTCCTCGCTTCCTTCTACCGCTTCTCCTGAAATTGTTCAACGGGGTGAGTCTACGAATAGACCCAGTAAGAGACTAAGCATAGTCCCCAGTCAAAACATGTATCAACATATCCAAAGTGATTTACGGTAATTTATTTCATAAAGTCATTCTATTTTCATTTGACAAAGAAAGCATGTACATTAAAACTTTATTCTACCAATGACAAAGTAAATAAAAATTCATCATTTGTAAATATTAATGAATGATTCCAGTAATGAATCAATGAACAGTAATAACAATTTCAGTATCAATTCAGTGAGTAGTAATAGTCGCATTAATAACGACTCAGTAAACAGTAATAGTAGTTCAGTGTCAATTCAGTCGGCAATAACAGTTGTTCAATTTTCAGTTCAATAAACAGTAACAGTGGTATAAATAGTCAGACACAGTGCCCAAACCACCACTAGAAGGACAGACAGTCGGTACTCGATCACCTAGGTAAATAGTGATGAGTCTTGGTTACTGCGCAGAACCGGGAGAAGTCCTCTCCACCTTAACTAGTGGTACTTGTCCACCTCCAGGATTTCATCGCCGTTACCCTCGGGGCCAGTACAGTGTGAACCTCCCCATAGGGGCATTTCTATAGTTTGGTTCCAGTCTCCCCTATGGTGGCAGTGTCCATTTGGCATTACTAACGGTACGGTAAAAATATAAATATGACTTATATGAAATGGACACATGCCACTTAAAATTTATGCTGTGAATATTAATATACCAATACTGAAAATCATTTTTCTTTTTCTGAAATTTTCAAGTTATTCAAATATAATGACATATCTATATATCAAAATTTACTAAATCTGTTTACAGGTATCAGAATACCTTGAAATTTCAGGGAATCAATATATTTATAGAAATGATCAAAAAAGCAAATTTTCATTAATTTTCAGACCGTAATTATAATTTTTCCAGAATTACTTGTATTTCAACATGTATCATAAAGTGACTAAATTTAACTACCATGTTCTGAAAATCACTTAACTTTTTATGCATATCACATTTATATGTAATATTATACATAAAAGTGTTCATAAATTTTTATGCAGTAATTTGAATTTTTATAGAATTACATGTATTTCAACATATATCATAAATTGACTAAATTTAGTTACTATGTTATGAAATTAATCAAATTTTTACTGCAAATCACATTTACATGTAACATTATACAAAAAAATTTCCATAAATTTTCATGCAGGAATTTAAATTTTTTCAGAATTATATAAATTTTCCTATATATGGAAAATTAACTAAATTTACTCACAACACTCTAAAAGTCGCCATAATTTGTCAAACCATCATTCATAACAGAAATATTATTTTTGAAACTTTTTATTATTTTTCACACTGTATTACTATTTTTCACATTGTATTATTATTTTTCACACTAAGTAAGAAAAATATATCATGAATAATAAATCAACTAAATATACTCAAAATGATCAGATAATTTCTAAAAATTTACAGAATGTTGTTTCAGATAGAAGTGTCATATGTCGAAATTTTCATCATTTTTTATTTAGTATGTCTATTTTCAATTTTTTTATATCAATTTCTAAATTTTACAATAATTTATAATAATAACTTTTAAATATAGACAATTATCCAGAATACTTAAAATGGTCAAAATATATTAAAAATTAACTTAAAGATATCAAAACATCAGTTCTGTGATTTTGTAAAGATTTTTCACAGAATATTAATATTTATTCAAAAATTTTAATTATTTGTTTAAACATTGATAATTATACCAATGATGATTCTGATATCCTAATGCGATGATATTTTCATAAATTAATTCTAAAAAATATTTAAGTCTTCTGGTAAAGTTTCAAATTTTTTCTTGTATTCTTTCTATTTTTCTCATAATTTTATACTTCTAATTAAATATTAAACAATATATAATATTACTTACAGATATCAATAATTATTGATATTTTTAGAATACAACACAATCAATGTCAGGACTATACTGTAAAATTCTAAGACCTTTGTGAACATGATTTCTAATTTCCATAATTTCTATATAATTATTTATATATTTTATCATGTATGAAAATTTATTAAAATAAATATCATGATCCAGAAATTATGAAAAAGTTTCTTAAATTTATTCTCACAGTAAGATACCTTCTTACAATTTATTGTGATTTTATATCATCCTTTGATATTTTAGTATAATTTAAACACATTTAGGATAATATTAAAATATCTTTAAACGTGAAAATAAATTAAATCAGACATAGAAATTTTTACAGAAAGTTCATAACATCAGGATTCTGGAAACTCTCTTAATTTATCATACATCGTTACTAATTTTAAGACATTAATCACTTAATTACACCATTAATCACATGTTTTAACTTAATGATTTAATAATAATCCGACCAATATAAGATTAAATAATATAAAACTACGATCTATGGACTTAACTACCTATATAGATGCTAATTAAACACCATAAATCATTCTAAATACGCTAATACATCATAATCTAGGGGATAAAGTGCTAATCCCTTACCTTAAAAATACTTAAACACTCCTTAATGACCTTCACACCTCCTCCTGCTACACTCCACGAATTCAGCTTCCAAGAGAACAAATGAAACCCCCTATGGTGCTATTTATAAGGATTTTCTCCTAATCTATCCTAACCCTTCATTTAAATCAATGGTTGAGATTAAATCATTTAATTTAATATTATTTTATTAAAATTAGTCATTCAAACTTTACCGACCCCTCACCTAACATCTTTTGACTCAGCCACAATTTTTTTTCTTTTTTTATATAACATGTGGAGATTTGACTTATAGAAGGAAAGAGTGTTTAACTAATGAGGAAGCTTAATATTTAACATAAAAAAAATTATAATAGCCGCAACGCGGCCGAAAGGAGGGGGGGCGGGGCGGCGCCCGGCCGCCCGCTCCCGCGTGTGCGCGCGCGCGCGGGCGCGTGTGGGCGGCCGCCCTGCCGACGGCCCATTTTTTTTTAAAATTTTTTTTTATTTTGCATTTTAACCTTCAAATTTTATTAAATTCATTTTGTACCATTTTATTTATTTGTTTTTCATTTTAACCCCTTTAAATTTTCTTATAAAACAAATAGCCTCCTATAAATTTGGTTTTAAACTTTGTTTGTTATTATTTTTTTCTTTCTTCACTTTCTTTAAAATTTTAAACCTCCCTTTTTTATTTCTATGACTACAATAAATATAATAAAACAAGTAATTTAAACATTTAAGCATACACAAATATATATATATATATATTAACAATCAAATAAAATACTATAAAATTGTAGGGCATTACAATATAGCTCCCAGCAGTATGTAAATAGAGAAGACTACCATCATGAAATGGATAAAAGATGTAGAAAGTTTCCCCTTCATTTTTCCACCGGCCGTTAGAAGATCTTTCTTGAAGTTCAGGTTGGAGGAGTTGAATCCGCAGGATGTTGGAGCAGCCGGTCCTTCTTCTTGAAGATCCAAGATGTGTTCCTTCAAATCCAAGCTCCAATCGCTCCTACAAACACCGTGAACAGATGAGTCTATCAGAGCCCTCTCCTCTCCACCTTGTGGCCGCACTCCTTTCTTCTCCCTGCAACAGATAGAATAATATTAGCGCAAGGATTCCATCTGCTTCGATGGAGATCGTAGGGTATAAATAGGACAGGAATATAGAACAAAAGATCACAAAAGCCCCTCTAAAAAACCCTTTAAAAACACACCCAATAGATGGGAGAAATCATAAGGGTAATATGGTAAAACAGTAAAAGATCAGTCCAATCGGATCACAAAGTGGGTCTTACGAAACCCATCTGAAAAACACGATCCGAACACCCCAAAAGAAGTGTTGACTCTTGGAGTCGACACTCTTTTCAAGGCACTCTGCCAACACACAGAAAAACCAATACACAGGCTAAGGTCTGTGCATATAAACCCATGGTCGATGCATATGAAAAAGGTAGGGTCGTTGCACTTATTATCAAGCAAGGGAAGGTCGGTGCAAAGATAGTATCACGCACAAGAAAAGGTCTGTGCAAGCAAGACCAAGGTCTGTGCAAATATTGTAGAATGAGGTCGGTGCACACAATGTAGGACCTAGGGTCGGTGCAAAGTTCTCATTAAGCAAGGAAAGGTCGGTGCAAAGTTTTAGCTGCGCACAAGTCAATGCAAATGCAAGGTCGGTGCAAAGTGAAACTCGGTGCAAACTTTTAAAGGAAGACAAAGAAGGTCGGTGCATATAATAAAAGACCTGAATGCACATGTCAAAGGGTCGGTGCAAAGTCAGGTCGGTGCATGAATTGAGTAGCCTTGATAGGGTCGATGCATAGGAGGACAAGGTCTGTGCAACTGCCAAGGAAGGTCGGTGCAAGCTTTAGATGCAAGTGCACTCAGAGCAGGTCGGTGCATATCTATAGAACACATAGATAAGGTTGGTGCAACACCCAGGGTCGGTGTAAGATTGTATGCAACAATAGGATGGGCTCGGTGCAAGCAATGGGTTGGTGCAAATTTCTATAGCAACAATAGCGTCGGTGCAATTTAAAGAAGCCAAGCACTCGGTGCACATTTATAAGGAGGCAAACACGGTCGGTGCATATAAGCAAAGACCAGGTCGGTGCACTCTCTATCAAGCATAAAAGATGGGTCGGTGCATAACAAGAAGAAGATATGAGCAAGTCAGAGCATATTTTGAAACAACACAGAACAAGGTATGTGCAAACTTTGTAAACAAAGACAGAAGTCGGTGCAAACAGCAAATGCCATATGAGTAAGTCGGTGCATGTTTGAAAAACAACAAAGACCAACAAATGAAAGGGTCGGTGCATAGTCTGGTTGCACATGAACAAAAGTCAGTGCATAAAAGAAGTAGGTCTGTACACAAATGAAGGTCTGCACACATGGTGTGAACCACAAAGACACTCGGTGCACAAATGAAGGTCTGTGCACATGGCGTGAAGCACAAGGACAAAGTCAGTGCAAGTATAAACAAAGGTCAGTGCACATCTAAAGAACTGGTGCAAGTTTGAACAGAGGCAAAGGAAAATATTGGCGAGAAAAACAACTCCCAGGGGTCGACCCTTGGGGTCGACCCATGCAACCAACCAACATGAAAACAGAGAGACCCGAAGGCTCGGGAACTCTCAGGGGTCGACCCATGGGGTCGACCCACGCACTGAAATCCAGAAACTAAAGATATGTAATGAATTAAAGACCAAACCAGCAGGGGCCTATCTAGGCAATGAGAAACACATTCAAACATGAAATATTACCATTGATCCAATGGATTGAGAGACAACTGAGCCTGCATGTTTAAGAACATCAATTTCATGTCAATACACGTAGAGATCACTTAATTCAATGAATCAAAGTCAAGCCATTGAACTTCCATAAAAAAGTGTTGAACTACAGCCACATCAAGGGAACTTCAACCCCATTGAGATAATGAACTAGCCAACATAATAGTATGCAAGTAGGGTCATAAAACCAACACCATAACTTGGATTTATTTAGAAGGAAATTGAACAAGGTGTTACAAACCACTATCACAAAATAATCATGAAAAGCAAGCATGGAGTCATATGCAATAAAACAAGTCTTGTCACATTGAGATGCAGTCAATATAAGTCCAAAAACATGAAAGGGCTTTCAACCCCAATCAAGACACTATGAACAAGATTCACATGAATTACTAATTCAGTCCAGTGCAAACTAAACCTTCACAAGTTAGTTCCAAAGTCTCATGCACAGCACGCATGAGGCAACATCAGAATTGTATTCGTGAAGGACCATAAAATTTCAACCTGCAAGGCAAGATATCATCATGTTAGCTTGTTTATCATGAATACGTTTTCCACTAAACAAGCACACAATATATTCACTTTAGAGCAAACATAAAACACACAATATATTGGAATCATCTAAACTATTGTCAAAGACAAAGAGGGGGCGCACGGAACCCAACAGGGGCAACGATCGGTCGCCGGAGGGTCCTCCGGCGACTAATGCGCTTTCCCGTGCTATAGAATCCAATGTCGAAGCTGGGTTGTGCCGCGCCCTAGCGGGCCGTTCACCTCGAGCGCCTCTTGGGCGGGCTAAGGGGACGGATCCGATTTGGGCCTGCCGTTATTGGGTTATTCATGGGCCAAACCGGATTTACCCTCCTCACCAAGCATAATGTAAGGCATTGTAGCATGGGCTGTCCTATAGACGTTGGTTGCCTCAAAGACCTTGATCGTCCTCATTTTAAGTCCTTGAAGTGGGTTCCCGTAGTTTCCCATAAATTATTGGTCTATATAGTGGAATCAAGATTCACCGTGATCCGTATAGGATCAGATCTTCTTTGATCCGGTACGGTACATCCGAGTCGCAATCGATTCGATCCGATCCGACTCGACGTGTATCATTTCCTCCCTCTCTCTCTCTCTCACTATGACTCAACCCGACTCGATCGATCTTAAGGATGATTCGCACCGTATCAAATTTTTTCAGATATAATATAACACACCTGAGTTAACTCGAGTCGGACCGAATAGACAAACCAAAAGTGAAACAGGACTTCAATACTTAGGGTTGAATTAACCCCTGCGTTGGGCTATGAAAAAAGGACATATGATTCCTCCATTCACATTAGTATGGAAAGAAGCATCTCTCTCTCTCTCTCTCTCTCTGCGCGCGCACGTCCTCTTATCCGTCCTCAGTCCATCTCCCATGCCATCCAACTGCCACCTCCAAGGCACTGGGAGGGCAGTCTCATTATTGACAATAAGGAACCCCATGGTGTAGATTCTTATCACGACCATCGCACAACAAGAAGCGGTCCCCACACTTCGTGGAAAAGCGGCAGCGATGGTCCGAGAGCCGGGGATGGCCAACCTCCATATTAAGAGCGCGTTTGAAAAATATTTAATGACGAAAATTTTATCGTAAGTCGAGTTTGGTGCACATTTCTCTATTTTAGATTATAATAAAAAGTGATTTCTCTAACACTCATGTCTGAAGGTATAAATTTTACATAATCTAACATTATATTTGAGTGCGTTTGGGAGATGTAAAATGTAGTATTATCTTTTTACGAAAATGTAGTAACCCGAGAAGTCAATCAAATTTGGTTTGATGTACTCAACTTCGGTAAACGAAATCGGTCAGCATATCGGAAAATATCACCCCATCCCTATAACCTATTCGAATATCAAAGCGGATAAGTGTTTTTAAAATTTAAAAATCTTCCGAAGTTCCCGAGACTAGATTTTCCTAGAAGGTGAATTATAAAAATAATTTACAATTCTGTTCGACCCTATTTGAAAAATGAGTAAGATTAAGATATTCAGGTCCAAAGGTTCGAATATCTTACCCGAGATCAAGTAAGAGAGTTATGTGTGAGATGTGAGAGTGAGACCCACAATTTCTCTTTCGTAGATTAACAAATCCTATTCTACCTTATTCTAATATCAAACTCGTCCATCGGTTTCAAACCCACCCAGTGAATTCAACCTTCACAAGGGTGTGTAGCTTCAAAATCTTCTGGAAGAGAGGCCATCCTTATATCCCATCGGCAATTACTCTAAAAGCGGATTTCATAGAGAAGTTATCATCCTTTTCCCATCTTCACATCTCTTTGAACTTATCTCTACTCTTTTTTCTAGTTGAACGTTTATTATCTCTTCTCTCTTCAATCCATGTGGGGCTACATTAGTCGAGCAATAAAAGACCTTGAGTACCTCTTTAGTGGAGTGTTAACCCTGGGTGTTAGTTCAAACTTTATCGTAAAGTTAATTTTTTTTTATTTTGATAAGTGGAACAAGATAATTATGTTAAAAATATGACTAACCCAGATTTAATCTAAAATTCGAAACCCATCTCAAGAGGTGGATTACCTATGACCCAACATAATAATGCGTTGTCCCAAAAAAAAAAAATCTGATCCAGTGCAATAATACGTCCCAGTCACCATCAGGACCGTCGCAACATGCGCTTCCTTTTCTCCGTCGACTCACAACTTTCATCTGAATTTCATATATGAGAGAGAGGTGAGGAGAGAGCAAGAGCGATATTTTTTTAAATAAATATATATATATATATTATTAAAATATATACTTTTTATAAAAGTAATTACTTAGTACAAAAATAATTTTAAAATTTTATTAAGATCTTTATTTTTGCAAGAATTCATTGAGTCTAATAGATCAAACTAATCAGAAAATATAACGTATCTAGTCACTATTTACTATCAACTCATTTATTTTTTTATGTTTAAAATATTTTATAAAAATAGCATCAAAATAATTAATTTTTAATAAAAAATAATATTAGTATTACTAATTAAAATTTAAATATGACAAAAGACTGGATTAAGTTGGTGATAGCAGAAGTAATTCCGTTCTAAATCCCAAAACACAGCTCCATTTTTAATAAACATACTGTAACAAGTATCATAATTTTATATATTGTTTATTTTGAGAATAATGAAGAATTTAAAAAAAAATTGTCATGTGCGTTATGATAGCACAATGTCAGAAGTGTGTGTGTAAGAGAGACAGACCGGTCCGCCACATGTCATAAACAATTTGAGGGGTACTTTTGGAACATCATGCACCACAATAGGAGGTTAACCCATAGATTAACCAAAGCACACCGAGACAACCAACAGGTTACTTGGGAGATTAACTTTTCACTTACCAAACTAAAGGAGTTAACTCTGGGACAATCTAGTCTAATTAAGTTAACCCACGTTTAGTATATATATCCCGCTATCAGTGGTTAAGAAATTTGGATTCAATGACGAAGAAGCAGGGGCTTGTCTTCGAATCTTTCTTGCAAGAGAAGCAAAGCTTGAGAAGAAAGATTCAGCCGTGGTGAGAGGGATAGTCGTAACGAGAATCTTCCTTCTAGGTGGAGAGAGAGAGGGAGAATTCTCTGTTTATTATGAGAGAGAGAGAGAGAGAGAGAGAGAGAGAGAGAGATTTAATAAGTGAGAGAGAGGAATCTGAAAAGGGCCATTTGGAGAGAGAGAGGGAGAGATCAAGAGAGAGATTTCTCTGCGTGAAATCTAGATAGAAGTTAGATAGAGATGTTAGAACTTGTGAGAGAAAGAGGAACTATTTTCTTCTCCACTCTTACGAAGATAGAGGAGCTGCATGTCTCTTTCTAGCGGCCCTTACTTGCAATAGAGGAGGATTTTTGACATTTTGAATCTTTTAGGGGGACTTTGTTAATCGGATGCGATTAACATGCTCAACCTCGAGAGGTCAAACACGTTAAACAACTTCGATTAACGCGACTGAGTGTGAGAAGAGAGTGAAATCCATTGCTCTCTCTCTCTCCCTCGAGTTACCTTACCCGTTTTGGACTTCACTCTCTCTCTCTCATCTGTCTAGTTACCTTACCCGCTTCTCAAAGTGACCCCTAATGTTGAAAGAGTACATTACTATTGACTTAACCGTTTTTCTCCGGATTGTAAAAGCTTCTTCATGTTGTGAGAAAACTCCTCCTTTAGCCGGTGTCCCCTATTCATAACAAGCAGTTTCATATTGGCATGTGGTCCAAAACACAAGAAAACGGGCGGATCTGAGCGTGCTTATAACAACAGCGCGTGGACAGGTAGCTTCCATTCCAGAAGGGCCGACGAAGGGGGCCGCCATTGCCCTTGCGCAGCCTAAATTATTAAAAACACAGTTCACCCCACCGCATCCTACAATCCTGTCCACGAATAAATTCTGAAGAAACGTAATAATCTCGCTGGCCGGCGCATCTCCACACTCCCTTGCCGGCCACCAACAGGTCGGCGGGGCCAAGAAGCGATAGCAATCCCCTTCCCAGGAGGAGATGCCCGAAAGCGTAGAGACCCTCGAGCAACTATACCAGCACAATTCTGAACCAGAAGTGGAACTTGCCACGAATTCGATCAGATGAAAACGATGAGTTGCCGAAGGAAAGAACCCTCGATCTAACAAGCAGTGAGGAACAGCACAAGCCACTGTTTCAATGATTTCGTGGCACAAAATCCAATCCACAGGTGATGCACAGACTGGTGCAGAGATGAAGGGACGAACAGATGGTGCGCGCACAAGTGGTGTGGGACAAGGAGGGAGCAATCAAACACATACACACACATCGTGGACGGCGGCGTACGTCCCGTGCTCAGGAGGATCCGGAGGGTCCGCCGGCGGTTTCGGCTACGACGGAGTACCAGCCGCCCCCTCGGGACGCCTCTTCGTCCAGGAAGAGATCCTCCGTCTTTCTGAAGGCCGCGTGGAGGAGGACGACCACCAGGCCGATCAGGATGGAGACGAGGATGTTGAGTGTGGCGTGGGTGAGGAGGAGAAGCGCGATCGTGACCACCGACAGCACGATCAGCACCACCCGCTCGCCGATCGTGCGGTGGAACAACACGATCGGTTCGTCGCGGAGGAAGTAGAGCAAGAGCCAGACCGCCATCATGACCACGAAGACGATGAGGGAGATGGGGTGCCAGAGGAGGCTGAGGAAGAGGACCAGCAGGACGACGATGGCGTAGTTCATGGTGAAGTAGGCGGCGTTGGTGCGGATCCGGAGGTAGGCGTCGCCGAGGCTGGGGGGGACGCCGAAGGCGTGCCGGTGGACCATCTCCCGCCACGGCCGCCGCGTCCCGAGCGCCGCCCGCCCCCGCTCCTTGGCGCGGGAGATGAACTCGAGGCCGGAGCCCTGGGAAGAAGGCGACGCCGCCGGGATCGTCCCGTACGTCGTCGTCATCGCTGCGAATTCCGGCAGTGGTGGTCGATGTGTGCTACTGGTTTAGAGGTGGACGAGAGCTCCGGAAGAAGAAGAAGAAGAAGAAAAGGGGGTGAAGTCTTCGAGGAGGAGGCTGAAGAAGGCGACGACAAGAAGGGGGCGATACAGGGAAGGGAAGACAGCGTGACGTTTGGGGCGCCGGACGCCGTGATTTGTTTACTACGGTATATAAATATATATATTTAGAGAGAGAGAGTGGGGTGTGGGACCCACTTTACACCAAACTTCCTTGGACATAGCTGGATAATTTGGTAAAAAGTTTTTTACATAAATATCTATGAACGTATCGATTATGCTAAATATACTCTTCGTTTAAATATATTATTAAAAATATCTTTCAAATACATATAATAGTTGCTGTTATACTCCTTCAATTTCTTGCCATCTCCTTGTAAAACATCGTGGATTCATGGCACATGAAATATCTAAAATATGCTGATTGTTATTAAAAGAGAGGGAGAGAGGGGAGAGGGGCACCGATTAGAGGTCTCTCCCTTCGACAACAAGTCATCTCCCCTTCTAAACTCTCACCCCTCACGTTGGAACTCCACTCTATGCCCCCCTCCTCACCGGAACCCTCACCCCCACACTCTGGAACTCCCTCCTCGCCATAACCCCCACCCGCCACCCCCATGTTAGAACCCCCCTCATCCCCCCTTCACACTGGAACCCCCACCTCCACACCATGGAACTTCCCGCCCCTCTCCCCATCTAAAATCCCACCCACACCTTGCAAAACCCTCTCCGTCATAACTCCCCCACCCTTTATTTATTTTTTCTTGTTAAGACTCTTCCTGTCATATTGTTTGATACTGTTTTTTTACCGAAAAGTCAAATATTATAAGTACTTAACATTATAGAGTTAAACTGTTAAGAAATACTATTGATATATTAAAAGATTTATATCCATAATATATATATATATATATATAATATTTCACCACCCCAAATGCTAAAGTTAAAGTGTTCCTTTGAATTTCACAAATTAAATTTCACAAAAAAAAATAGAATCAGACAATGGGGGTATCAGGTAAAGATGAAAACAACAAAGGGACGAGAGGTGAATTGAATCACGAAATGGAGACTAAATAAAACTCGTGTATTACCGGGGAGTCCTGATTAGTGATCCTAATAAAATTTGTTCTGAACATAATAATCTAATCTTTAAGAATGACATGCGAAAATATCTCCATTTGATCGTCCTATAATTAGGGTTGTCAATAGACCGGACTCAGGTCGGACTTAGGTCGACTCGACTCGGACCCGACTTATCAATATTAAAGTCCGAGCTCGGCCCGAGCTCGAGTTATGTCGGGTCGGGCCCTATACTATTAAAAAATTATAAAGCCCGACTAAGATCCGACCCGATAACTTAAATAAAAAATAAAAATTATTACATTTAATAATATAAAATTTATAGTCTCACTAAATTAATTAAAATTTTGATATTAATTACATAATTGGTATGAAAATAAAATTTTTAATTTTTAATTAAGTAAAATAATATAATTTTAATTAAATAATTTTAAAATTTTGAAGGAAGAAAAAAAAAACGAGCCGAGTCAGTCCACGTGTTGAACTTAAAACTTGAATCCGACCTGTGGACATAGTCGGACTGAATTTTTAGACTCGATTAAGAGTCCACGTGTCCAAAAAGACCTTATAATCTTATCTAAAATCGAGCCAAACTCTTGGATCGATCTAGTCGAGCCGATTCATTGACAGGCCTATCTGTAATGTTGACACTAAACAAACCGAGGCGCTTCGGTCCGAAGAACGTGGTCCTCTGAGAATGAGGGAGGGGTTCCATGTGGCCCTGTCGGTCGCCTCACAGCGAGACGCCCTTTTTCTATCTTCTGAGAAAATGGGAAGCAGTGCTTGTGAACGAGTGCCCCTGCCTTCCGCATCTGCCGAGCAAACACGAGGCCCCATCTCCTTCGCCAAATAATGGTTCGGTGTAGCTGGCAGGGCTGTGCGTGCGAGTCCCGGCAGGCACCTCCAAGGACCATCTTCCCAAAACATTGGTTCGGCAAATCTGTGAGCTCTCACGTGTATCAGTTAGGTCGCGTTTGACAGCATTATTGGGCTTTAATTCTTATCCAAAAATTATTAGAAGTAAAAAAAAATAAGTTGAGAGAAGTTTTTAGAATTTTTGGAAAATGACAATTTCTTTCTTATTTTTAAAATTTAATTCAAACAAGTTGACGTGATTTTGATACATTTGATGTGATTTGATTTTTTGAGATAAAAAATAAAGTCCAATGAAATTACAAAATACGGTCTTAGAAAATCACCGTTGGCATGGTCCCCATCATGTAAGTGGCCCGGGTTACACGCGCCGCACGTGCTGTGAAGGAAAAGAGAGCGAATAATGCACGGTGGTGGGCCTTCTAACAAAAGGGAATCACGATCACTTTTGTGGTGTGAAGACTCTGACCACACTGGGCTTCCTACTTATTTGGGAGGGCGGAGTAGCGCTGGGCACACAAACCCCGCAGAGCTCCAGCTTTCTTTCGCTGGAAAGGATCCATAGTCCTATTTTCTAGCGGTTAAACGAGTCAACTGACCCAATGCCCCCTTCTTAGAGGTGGTTTGGTGGGTCAGAAGACCGCGTAAAGTTGATTTTTAGATCATTGGTTTTTAAATTTTCGAAAAAAAACTCACCGGTTTTAAACACCATAAGTCAACTGGCATCCAAACAAAAAAAAAATTGTAAAACAATTTACAGCATCTCAAATATAAAAAAAAATACGCTGCTCTACGGTATTCTATGATGTTTTTACAGCATTTTATGGCACACCCAACTACCTCTTAGATTATGTGGCCGTAGAACGAACAGAGCAGTGATGTAAAGAGGCCCTACCGCACAAGTGTTTCAATTTGCAGTTACGTCATCCACCAAGTTAGAGATTAAGTGTGTCACGAGTTTAAAAAAAAGAAAAAAAAAAAGGGAAAACAGGAAAGTTCTGCAGATGGCACGGTAAGACAGAAAACGAGAGAGCTCTCCTTCGACGACGTTTCAATGAAGTCACGATCAAGTCCATAGAAACACTGTAGAAATAAGGATGGACAAATTTGTTCTCCCGGGGCTGGGCTGTCACGAGTAGAGATGTCAACAATATTCGTAAATTCGATTACTCACTTCATCTAATCTGTGACGAGTTGAATAATATCCGAATGAACGGATATAAATTCGAGTTCGAATATACTTAATATATTCATTTTATATTTAAATAGGATATGAATTTAACGCATCCGAATTCATATCCGATCCGAGTTTATTCTTCGTAACTCATTGTTCATGTTAGACCTATGATTTTAACACCCGTTATCTTCTTTGTTAGATTTACGAGTTTAACCTTCTTACTAAAGTTATAATAATATTTTTATAAAATATAAAAATTACTTTGATAAAAAAATTATTGATCGGACCTCACTTTTTTCACTTCCTATCAATTCTACATTCTCTTGGATGTGAACGTAGACTCTGTGATTTATAAGCGAATACGAATATCTGCGGACGTAGACTCGTGATTTATAAACGAATACGAGTATCTGCAGATATATCCGTACTCATGATAGATATATCTATATTGACATCTACAAAAATAACAAGGTACTATCTAGATATGTTATTTATAAAACTTTCACAGATATAATATAATATTGGTCTACCCAAATCAAACCCGATCTATTTACATCCCTAATCACGAGTCCCCCTAGGACGATTTCTCAGATTCGTACTGAAAATAGAACCAAATAACCCGTGTCTACTTCAAATGAAACGGACCTCTGAACCCTCGGTACTCCATTGAATCTAAATTGCCGTGGAATTGGAGACCTACTTGACAGACACAAGAAACTGTACATGCTTGGTCAAATATGCTCAACATCTTATTTTTTCAGGGAACTCTCTCCCATCTTCCTCACTACACAAATTGCATTCACGGGTAAAAGTAATATGCTTGCAGCCATGTGTGACGAACATCATAATCCCAATACTATACAAGTGCAGAGGGTCATTAATTTCTGCTAAATGCACTCTTCAGATCAATCAGGTTTTTCTTTGCCAAATTCGCTATTGAATCAGCTATAACGCGTGCACTTGACATCATGTAGCCACCTGAAAACACAAGTGGGTTAATTTTTTTTTTCTTCACCTTGTGACTGGAAGTGGGAAAAGATGACAATAATAAATTATTGCACCTGAAGTAAGCATGAGAAGAGGTATGTTCTTCTCTCTGGCAAATCTAAACACCATCTCATCTCTCATGGTTACTCCCTCGGGCCTGACCTGTGCGCACCATTTTTTCTCATTACTGATTGTTATTAAATAAAAAATCAATTATTCACATGATTTGGTACCATTGTTCACGGAAAGGAACAGGAGATCCTCCAACATCAACATTGAATCAGCCCAGATGCAAAATGTGATATTGCCTAAAATCTATTATTTATACACGAGTGTCCAGTAGCACCTATTCAAAGTGCAAATTGCAACAACCATTATCCCTATTTCATTGAGTCGTGGGGCAGGAGGTGGCCTCAAGGAGGAGATAGAGTTGTGCGGTGGCTGATCCTGCATGCCACCCTTTGGTCTTTGTGAGGCGAACAGAACAATAGGACTTTTAGAAGGGAGGCTAGAGTTGAGTAATCTTTCGTTTCTTTCATTTGTGATAGAGTGAGGGAATATGTGGAGTTGCTTTGTAACGTGAATTCCCTCCAACTCCCCTCTTTTTGTTTTGTTAGGAGACTAGTGTCTATCATATTGTCTTGATGTAACCTTTTATACGGGGATTTTTTGGGAACTCATTGACTATACTTGTATATCCCCTTTTTTCCAGTTAATACAATTAGTGGTACTACCCACTTTAAAAAAAACTATTATCCCTATTTCCAAATACTATGCAGGACTACCCCCGCCTTGGCGTACCCCTGCCCATTTTTTTGAGAAATAATACAAATTAAACTATGCAAGATTTCGACAAATGCCCATGTCAACATATTTGCAAAACATGCCTTATCTCCTTCCAAAAAATCTGTAAACTAGACAGAATATGTGCAAGTCAAAAAAATAAATAAATCTAGATCTGGGGATACAATGTGTAAGATATTCATGATACTGTGCGGGAAGTGTATATCTATATTACGGCATTTAAGTCATGATCATGATGCTAAGCATAGTTTTGTAAATACATTGAAGCATTAGTCTTGTAAATATGCATTTAAGAAATTCTACAGCTCCCCAAAAACAATTCATGAGACTGGACATCCTTCCGGTATTTTCGTTACTTCTTTTGGCTTTACAAGGCTCATTACATTGAAGGTGGATAGAAATCCCAATTGGGGGTGTGAGCATAGATGGCAGTGTCGGTTTCGGTGTCGATTTCAGCCGGTGCCGAAACCAAATAAATTATTATTATTTTTGCCAAACTGTAGGATTTTGGTTTCTGCCCGGTTTTGGTCGGGTAGTTTCGGATCGTTTCGGGTCGAAACGTTTCGGTTTCGGCCGAAACTGCCATCCATGGGTGTGAGGGGTGCATGCAAAGAATGAGGAGAGTCCTCTAATGACTGAAAACATAAATATTTTTGAAAAGCAGATGTTTGTTATATTAGAAAAGAACACATTCAGTCTGACAATCAGTAGGCAATAAATATACTATCTAAATCTAACTATTTTATATATTAGACAAAATGTAGAGTCCTAAACAATGCAAAGTAACCCGGTATCAAAAACAAATAAGTGGACAGACCTTCAACCTGCCCAAGGGATCTCCATCCAGAATGTCGGTGCCAGCATTGTAGACCACCAATTCAGGATCAAAATTATTCTTTGCAACCTAGAATACCATTTTAGTTAACAAATTAGGATCAGAGCCCCCGTTCATAGACATGGAAATGCCTCTAAAACAGATTAATATATGCATAATACATAAATAGAATAAAATGAAAGAATCAGCAAATGATGATCATTGGGATGCATTCTTTACAAAATATACAATCATCCAAATGTACCTAACAACGTGAACCACTCAGAGTAACACAAATATAGGCCCACCCAGAGACAGATAAAAAATATTACTTAAATCGCCGGAAAAAGAAATATCTGACAACTTTGGTTACTAAGACTTATTCTTTTGAAAAATACTTGCCAAGACATCAAAATAGCACCTTCATCTAAGATATACTTCAACAGCCACATCCGTAAGAAAAGATAATCTCCATCAGTGACCCATAAAGAAATGATAGACTCTCACATGGAAGACTGGACGGCAGACTGGATGAAACTCAACAAGTTCACAAAGAGAAGGATCTATGGCGGCAATGTCTTGCGGCTATGCTTTAGTCAATCTGGAGAGAGAGAAATAATCAACTGTTCAGAGAACAATTCGAACATCCTTCTTTTATCATTCTCAATTGTTTCAGATGCCTTCAAGAATGGCATTTCAGAGCAGGAGGGTCCTATATCCAGCAATCTTCTATTTTATTCAGACTAGAAGGTTGGGCTAAACTCATCTTGTAATCTCGTTTTGGGCCTTCTTGGGTTTCTTCATTTTCGTTTAAGGCATGTTGGAGGCAAAAAGAAAATGACACACAAAAAATAAAAATAATAAATGAATAGGTTATTTGTAGGGGCCAGCCAACCCTTTTTTCTAACCTTTATAGGGGTTTAGGACCGGGTCCACCCCTTTTGGGGAGTTTGCCCCGGGTCCACTCCCCAAAGGGGGGGTTTGCCCCTGTTCCACCCCCATTTGGGGGGTTTGCCCCGGGTCCACCCCCAAGGGGGGGTTTTGCCCCGGGTTCACCCCTCCTTTGGGGAGTTTGCCCCGGTTCTAACCCCCTAGGGGGGATTATTCTGGCCTGGGTTCACCTTGGGCACTGGATTGAGGGTTTTGGAGGCCTGATTAAGGGTTAAATAGGCTGATTAAGCCCTAAATAGGTATTATACCCTAGTTAGCATGCAATGCAATAATTTCTTAAGCAAGGGCCAGCAAAAACATGCTAACAGAGGTAGCATTAGCAGCTCTGCAACAGCAGCAGCAGCTCAGTAGCAGCTGCAACAACTCAGGAGCAGCTGCAGCAACACAACAGCAGCAGCTCAAAGGCAATGCAGCACAATAGCAGCAGCCCAATGGTAGCAGCAACTACAAGAATAGCAGCTGCAATGGCAGCACTACAACAATTGCTGCAACAGCACATCAAATAAAATAGTAGCAGCAGCTAACAAGAGCAACAGCAACGCAACAGCAACATCAACATCAACAGCTAAAAAGAACAGCTGCAGCAGCAGTCCAATAGCCGCAACAGCAGCCCGACAGCTGCCATAGCAGCATCAGACAGATGCAACAGCAGCACACAAATGCTGCAACAGCAGTAAACAAAAGTGTTTGACATCAACACCAACAATTTCTGGGAGATCCCATATTGAGATAGCTTGTCTGGCCATTTCAGTAAAGCTCTAGCAGCACAATGACAACCAAATCAGCTGCAACAGCAGCTCAAAATAGCTGTAATAACAGCACCGCAACATCTGCAACAGCTACACAAAGTAGCTGCAACAACAGCAGTAACAAAATTGGCTGCCATTGCAGCACACAACAGCTGCAACCGCAGCAGACCAAATTTAGGCAGCAAATAAAATTGTTAGCAGAAGCAATAACAACCCTTTAATCAAGGGGAAAGCTAACCCAATTTGAAACAAAAAGGGTAGTGGCAGCATGGGTCTACCCCCATATGGGGGGTTTGGACTGATTCCATCCCCATATGGGGGGTTTGGACCGGGTCCACCCCGCATATGGGGGTTTTGCCCCGGTTCCACCCCCAAATGGGGGGATTTGGACCGGGTCCAACCCCCACACGGGGTTTTGCCCCGGATCCACTCCCAATTTCCCTGGTTTTGCCCCGGATCCACTCCCAAAATCCCATGTTTTGGCCCAGGTAGAGGGTGTAACCGCTAGAGTCCTTCGAGACTATAAATATCCACAGCGGGGTCCATTTGAAGGGGTAGAAAAGACACACGGAAGAGTGCAGACAGAGAGAGAGTGTTTGGTGCTTGTGTTTCTTTTGAAGGCCCATCTCCCTAGGTTTTGTGCTTGTGCGGTGGTTGTGGTTGTGTTGTGATGGTATGCTACAAACCCCACGTGCATCACAACCCCTTTGTGAATTGTGTAATCTAGAGAAAATCTCCCTATGTGGAGAAATATTTAAAGTCTGGCGATGTGGTTATACAAACACCCTGGATATAATCAAGACACTTGTGTAAACCCTAATTACTTATGAGCCAAGGGATCATGCACAATCAAAACCCTAATTGCCTGCGAGCAAAGAGTCATGTACCATGAAAACTCTAATCGCCTATGAGCTAAGGGTCATGTACAATTAAACTTTTGATTGCCTCCGAACAAAGGGTCCTGTATAACTAAAGCCTTGATTGTCTATGAACATCGGGTTATGCCACTCCTCGGAGAGGGATTATAAAAAATATTTCTTCTGGGAGGCGGCCCCCACGACCTGATCGGATAGGTCAATCCCAGGCGTTGCGCTAATGGACGCACGAAATTGGACCCCAACTCATGAGAGCTCGAGAAGGGGAAGCAATCTCTCGAGAGTCTTTGGTCAACGGGTCTTCCCCAGTGAGGTACTTGCACCTATTGCCAAGATTATACAAAAACCCATGTTCAGTCCAGATGTTACCAAAATATCCTTGGTCTGGACAAATTGCATAAATACCCCCAATGATAGGACAATTGCAGAAATACCCCGAAAGGGGGAAAATTATAGAAATACCACCAAAAGTGAAAAATTGCAGAGATACCCATGATGGGTCCGAAATTGCAAATACATACCAAAAAAAAAGAGGTTTGATCTCTATGAGACTCATTCAACGGCCTGCTCTGATGGTGGAATTTAGGCCACATGTAAATCAAATGACCCGACTGTGTAATCGGGATTTCATGTTTTTTGTAAGGATGAATCCAAAGAATGAAATATTTAATTTTCTCCTGCAAATGTGTATCTCTAATGGGTGATCTCCTTGATCAAATCTGTTATATAAAACCCCCAATATCACAGCTAATATTGTGGAGGCCGAAAAAATATTTTCTTTGACAATTAATCAAGGTTATTCGGACTTTACGCCGATGTAAATAAATATCGACTATGGTCGATGGGGAAATGTCCCGTACCCGAACCCTAATCGTCTGATAAACCTAAATTCGTGGAAAATAATAATACACCTGCTGCCTAAATAACCACGAATGTGCATTTTCTTCTTCAAAGGAGAAATATTCACTTATTTATTTATTTATTTATTTATTTCCATGAGTTCAACAAGGCACTACCGTCCTGGAAGATGGCCCTCATTTTTTCTTTCATTTTTTTAGGGGCTGTATCTTGTGTACTTTTCTGCTTTCTTAATGAATTGTGGTCTCCAGGCCACCTTCCGAAAAAAGAAGACATAACAAAATGTAAACACCATACAGATGCACCACTACTTGAACTTGCTACCGCTAGCGGACATTGTAATATAGGTGTACATCTTATATTTCACTCTCCCACTCATTTCTCAACTTACATTCAAAGGTGGAAATGATACATGCTATATGTGTCTGTAATCTGTAGTGTGTGTTGTTTATGGTTCAGCTTAGACACTGATAACATTTTAAAGAGATAATTAAAAGAAACCCAACAGAAAACAAGCACATTAAAGACAGTATCTGCACATTATGTTGCCCATCTGTTTCAAATGACAGAAATAGCCTACAAGGTTGTTTCAAAATGATAGAAGTAATTCTAAGTGTTTAACTGAAAATCCCTCTACACCATCTGGTTGTACCACCTCCCTCCGCAATAAAATTGGTGGTACAAACCATGCTTTGTCTTAAAAGAAAATGTCAGTAACTGAAAATGAATTGGCGGTGTACTCATATAAGAAGGTATTCCAGCAGTGATGGTTTTAAAGACAGCTTTTAACCAAAAGGCATTACCTGCACTATTTTTTGCAATCATAGGGTACTGATGTGACGCATTTAAGTATATTGTCTTATCAGCATAAATAATAATGTTTGTAGGGTACATTTGCCAGGAAAATCCACGCTCTTAAGACAACAGATAGGAAAGGTGGTGCCTCACTTTCTCCGCTGCAGAGGCATATAAAGTTTAATAAAAAGACAACAAACGTTCGAGTGGATGAAGTCTCCCTTGAATTTCATGGAAACACGGACTGATCAAACTAAAAGCCCCACGGACAAAACCGAATAGAAAAAAAAACCATAAAAAACTATTGACAACAATCAAGGAGTAAAAATGAATAAAGCAGATATCAAACTTGTACCTCAAGTGCTCTATCTAACTGCTCCAGATATTCCTTTGTTTTGGTTCCACTCTAAAAGCAAATAAAAAATTTAATCAAAAAAACATAAGAAGAAGTAACTATAAAACATAGAGAGCTGGTGCAAGATGTACATGTGTTACTTGACCATACTGCCAGCCCAAAGAAAAGGTCGTGTAAAATTACCATGTCTTACCACTAATTCAACCTTCTGATCAATGTACCTCCTTGCCTCAAAATCCTGTTTTGATTGTGTGCAACCAAAATGGAATGAGAAACAAAGGCCATAAACAAATAAAGAATGTACAAGAACTTGTAAGCACAAGAAAAGATACACAAAAAGCTGTGATGCAGTAATAAAGAACAGTTCTTGTATGCCAAAGCATATAGCAATATTCTTCCAAAGCATCTTACATGAGGGTAGATTTCCATGTTGTACATATCCAAGATATAAACTCTACCTGTAAGCAAGGCTTTATCAGTAAAATAGTGAAAAAAAGTCTAGTAGTACCATCATTGGAAGTGAAGGAAACTCACTGTCATTGGAGAAGTCCATTTCATGCCCGTTTCCTTGATGAGCATCAAGATCAATAATCATCACCCTGTCATTAAGAATATGAAGACCAAACTTTTATGAGAACATAATGAGATTTTGTTAGTCCTCAGAAACATAATTTGCAAAGAACCAGCTTACCTTGAAATGTTTAAACGAACAAATGCATAGTGAATGCAAAGAGATATGTCAGCATATGCACAGAAACCGCCTCCTTTCTCTGCCGAGCAATGATGAAATCCGCCGCCGACATTGATGGCCCATCCCCATTCTTTTGCAAGCTTTGCCGCCAAGATGGAGCCTCCAACCTGAAGAGCTCAGTTAATCCTTCTCTATCAGCAAACATAGATTCCAGGTAGACATAGATGGAACTATGACCTGTTTCCGGAAAGGATAAAGCACTTTCTTATCTACAAGACAGTTGGGAAGCATTGCAACCAGAGGGACCTAAAAAACATAAAATTAAATATGTCATTTAAACCATTCCAAAAAACACAGCAAAAGGATATACTTTCATATAAAATATAAAAGTAGAAGATTTTCTGCTGAGATAGAATTCTCTGTGATATTTATTGAAAAACATCAAATGTCAATAAGGAACCACATTCTTAATGCTAACATGTCAGACAAACTCCTGGTACATATCAAATAAAATACCTAAATAAAAATAACTGAGAACATCCTTTTCTACATTAGTTAACGCTCACAAATTAGTAAATTATGCAAATCAAGAGATAGTTTCAGTGATTTGCTGTAAACCTATTTATTTCCGTACAGTAGTTCTGTAGTCTAGAACTCTAGATAGATATGTTTGCATTATCCAGAGGAGGAGGATGGAATCCTATGATAAACTTTTTGATTAGCGGTGCAACTTCTGAGGTTACCAAATAGCCACATGATAAATAATTCAGGCAAATAACCTAAAACTTTATGCCAACCAAAGATCTTTAACAAGCTAGTTCATTCTACACAAAACTTATTACAAGCATCTGTGCCATATGTTCCACAGATATGACATGACCATGGAAATTTACAGAAATAATTCCATCTCCACGATGCAGTAAATCATAATTTTTCTATTATGCACATTGCGTTGGCAATCTTTTCACAAAGGTTTACAGGATAAGTGATAAACTTCTACAAATGGCATTGTCACTGCATTATATTATGTTTTTTGTATAATTCATTTATGCATACATGCCCGCTAAGCACTGGCTAAGAGAATGACAGTTGAACATATTCAGCACTTCTGGAGGAAGCAGGCATAGACTTCCCACTTGACACACTTTAATATCACTCATCATAAATCTATCTATCCCTTAAGTACGCATTGGTTTGAATCCTTCATGACAAGCCATTAACAACAAGCTTAACTGAATGCAACACATGAATATCGCAATAATCAAGTATAATCCTGATGGAAGATTATGAAAAGATACTATGTGTGGACATAATGCATGGGAACCTTATTGCCTTTCATTGTGTGTTCCACATTGCATTACCTCGATGATAAGGGAGACATTCAAACTGCTTTTGAGACTCTTCAAGTACGATTCAGAATGCACCTGCCAGAAAAATCTGTTAATGCTAGGCAGTACAATCTTGGTTACACATCAACTAGATAAATATGACACAAATCTTCAATGTTACCATGATACAACAATCACATCATCATAACAATTCAAATTTTGGTATGAGCATACAGAGTACAGGCCTAGAAACCTGCATTTATATGTTATAGTTGTAGAGAAGGCTGAGGGTAGTTTTGTCTTTCTTATATTGCTTCTGTTTTATTGTTTTAGTTGTTATTGCTGGTTATTGGGTGTGCGGCCCTTGTAATCCTTTGATAGGGGTATTTTTGTCACACCTTGTAAAGAGGGCTGTTGCCCTGTCCTATAAATAAAACCTATTGGGCTGCGACTGTCAATAACACAATAGGTTGACAGCCGCCACCTGTTTTTGGCTCTCTCGGTGGGTTCCTCTCTCCTTTTCCCTTGTTCTCCTGTTTTCTGGTTACAACATGGTATCAGAGCCGAAGGAGATCTGAAACAGGGGTAGGAACTGCACCGGTAGCCTCCTTGCTGTCTCCTCTACCAGGAGAAAACCTCTGCGGCCTTTCTTCCTCCTCGTAAGGTAGGGTTTCTGGCCCAGGGAAAGTCTGCGGCCCTCTTCCCTTCTTGCAAGGAAAGGTTTGCTCTGCCTCCTTTCTTCCTCCCGCAGAGCTCTGCTTGTGAGGTTGTAGCCGCGGCCTGTTGCCTAGGGTTCTAGGCTGTTTCTTGTCCATCTGGGAGAAGAGGGATCTTTGCCATGGCCAACCAGCAGTCTTCATCAAACTCCAGGTCTACATCTACAAGTGCTGAAGGGGCTTCTGTAGGAGCAAGGGTATCGGTGTCTGGCACTGTGTCAGGCCATGAACACCATGCCCTGCAGATTACTCCTGTCAAACTAAACAAAACCAACTATGTTGAATGGTCAGCTGCAGCAAAAATGTACCTTGGAGCAAAGAGGAAGTCTGGCTATATCAATGGTAAAGTTGAGAAACCTGCTGAGGATGGTGCTGAGCTTGAAGATTGGGTTGAACAGAACAGCATTGTGATGACCTGGTTAGTCAATTCTGTTGAGGATGCTCAGAGAAAACTGATTATGCGAAAAGAGACAGCTAGAGACATGTGGGTGTTCTTAGAAAAAATGTATGGTGAGAAGAAGAATGCTGTTGAGGTATACCAACTGGAGAATGCCCTATATGGAGCAAGACAAGGTACACTTTCTATTACAGACTATTTTACTACTCTTCAAACTATGTGGGATGAGCTTGATTATTATGCTGCTGATGACTGGGATACCCCAGCTGATCATAGAAGACACCTGAAGTTCATTCAGAAGGGGAGAGTTCTGAAATTTCTGGGTGGTTTAAACCCGGAGCGGGAATCCCTCCGGGGGCAGATTCTCAATGACACTAGTGCCCTATCCCTTGATGAGGTATATCAAAGGGTGCTGGTTGAAGAGAATAGGAGGGAAGCTATGCCGGTGGATACTCAAACAGCAAGTGGGGTTTCACTGCACGATCATTCTGCTCTGGCCAGCAATGCCTCCAAGTTAAAGAGGGGTAGTAGTAATAGTCAAGAAGATGAGGGGAAGGTAGTCAGGAAGTGTAGTCACTGTGGCAAACCTAATCACTTTGTGGATGACTGCTGGGAGCTTTATCCTGACAAGAAGCCCCTTTTAAGTTTCGTGGCAAGAAGGGCAGCAAACAGGCCAAGGGAAATGCAACAACTACCTTGGTCTCTCCCCAGGAGAATGGATCTTCAGGTGTTCAAGTAAATAACACCAAGAGTCTATCTCCAACTGATATTACTACTCTCCAAAGGATTCTCTCTCAGCTGGACACATCCGCTTTTGCTTCCACCTCCCTGGTTAAGTCCAATGTTGAGGGAACTGCACTTAGTGCTACTCTTCAACCAACAGACACATCATGGATCATTGACTCCGGAGCTACTGATCACATGACTGGTAACCCTAGTTTTTTTTCTACCTATTCTCTTTCTTCCGGTCAAGAAAAGGTGATGGTAGCTGATGGGACTCAAGCCACAATAGCAGGCAAAGGAACTATTAAAATGAATGATCATCTTTCCTTGTCATCTACCCTGCATGTTCCTTCTCTGCCAATAAACTTACTGTCCGTTAGTGGCCTCACCAAATCCCTTAATTGTTCCATAACCTTCCTTCCAACTCATTGTGTTTTTCAGGATTTGAAGACCAAGCAAACGATTGGCAGTGGTCTTGAGGACAGGGGTTCTGTACAGGCTGAACATAAAGGGGAAGACAGCTTTTCAGTCCAAGAAGACTAGTGATAATTTCAATCAACTTCAGCAACTCAAGCTATGGCATTGTTGTCTGGGACATCTCTTCTTCAAGTCTTTGAAACTTTTATTTCCTACATTGTTTAAGTCTATTAAACCAGAGTCATTCCAGTGTCCTGTTTGCCAATTGGCAAAACATTGTAGATCTCAGTTTTCAGCCTTCTCTACAATAGTTTTCTGTAACAACTACCAAAAGTCAGTGCATATATTTATAAATCAAGGAAGTGTGATATAAATGGAACTCACGTTTCAGGGCATAACAATGAGATAGCATAATGAACTGACCAAATATAATTGATTATTGAAAAAGCTACCTCAATAATATCAGATGGATATTTCTGCAAGTTTCCAAACTGGGAATCAAATTGGTGACAGGCTGGGCCAACACAGAGGCCAATGCAGAGATTGGATGATTCTTGCTTATTCCAGAATCCAAATGATTCTGTGTTTCTTTTCACACACAACCCCACCCCCCCCCAGGTCAGCTAATCCTTTGAAACAGCTTTTTAGTTTGTGCAATCATCCTTGCAACTGATCCAATTTATGTTACTTGAACTACTCTACTTTTACTCTTCCAAATATCAACAGTAATTGAAGAATGCTTTGCCCGTGTAGTAGCTTTGATATCAAGCTTATGCATTAAGATCTAGAGAGGATATTAATGAAATATGTACCACAAGAAGATCTTCTTTTGAAGCTTCTAATGGCTCTACAATTTGAAACTTATCTAAAATTTTGTTTGCAATAAGAAACTGGCATATGCGTCCCCATTTCGAAGAATCAAAAGGATGCCTGCATGAATCATGACAGGAAAACAAATGGCATCAGAGACATCACATAATTAAATGCTGAAACAAAGGCTTCAATTCTAGAAGCAGCTTCAACTCAGTTATGTAAGTAAGAAACAAAAAGTTTGAAATAAAGCATGAAAATGAACGACAACATGTCATCTCATATGGAATGCAATTCCTCATTCGAAAAATTGCAGTGATCTGATGCACAGAGAAGGTAAACTTGGGACTGCAGAGATTTCATATTAGGTATGTCGGCAAAGAATCTCAAAACCATCATCCATTTCTATATAAGAGAAGAGATGTCATGTCTATATAAGAGAAGAGATGTCATGTCAAAGATACAAACAGAAATGATCACACGTACAATATTTTGCCTACATCCCTTCTCCATGTGAAATAAATGTACAGATCCTCCCATTAAAAAGAAATAAAAGAGAATCATTTGTGCTCCACGGCCCACGCTTTCTGTGCCTGCACCCTTCTTGTGAGAGAACTATCACAAGACAGGTTTTAATAGTTAATGTACATTCTCTATCTAGAGCTCCTGTCCATCCTCATGTTGTATTCCAAGATTTTTTCCTTAACCTTACAAAAGCAAAGTGAAATGTTAGAAAATTTAGGAATATGGATAGCAAGATCTATTCCCAGTTTCACAGTCTATCCTCGTTTTTATCTTTCAGATAGGACCTGGATGAGTCATTCCTTGTACTCATGTCCTTGATTTTAATAGCAAAAGGACACTTTCAAAAAAAAAAGCAAAAGGATGACACCACACAACTTTTTGTCCTAACACACACTCCTTTCTCTCTACCCACGGTTAGAGCAATCGGTTTCATCTTAACATAGTCATGCTACCATGGGACCATCTCCGTTGTAATCCCATATATCCTCGGTGCCTATCCTCATTCCCACATGAATGTACAATAAGAACGAGAATAACTCTCTCTACGATGAGTTATGCAAATTATCATCTTAGTTATACTGATAGCAAACATGGGCTTACAAAACATGTAAAGATTTCTGGTAAAACGTATGACCTTTTATCTCATTATGAAGGTGAAACAACAGCCATAGCTTACGTGCACCTTTGTTACGTGTCCTCTCAATTTTAAATGGAACCATACCCACGGTTCAAGTCAATCACTACATTTCTACTGTCCGCGTTTTGGTCACAACCACAATTCAATCAGCCTTCCAACTCTGTGTCAGTTCATAACTTCACATTATGGAACCATCTGGAATGCATGTTCCCGACGCATAAGGCGTCCACGCAGTATGCCCACAAGAGGATAACAATCTGAGAGATTACTCAGGTCCAGACAACATAACGAGAATTAAAAAAAGAAAGAAAAAAGCAATTGCTCGTACCCAGGAAAAGAAAAAGAAGCAAGACTCAGACGAACATGCCGCAGGAAAAGAGGGAACCAAAAAACATAGGGCGTAGGAGAGATGAAGAAGCAACTCACAGTTTCTCAATCCCAAGGAACGCTATGTCGTAAGAAGATGAGTAAACAACCGGAACCTGAAATCCTCGAATCCATCATTAATCACAAGAATTACCAGTTGAATAGCAAAGCAATGAAGGCCACATGTCCCCTTCCACATCACATACCTTGCTCAGAGGCACGTCGAAGTAGAGCTTGCTGGAGAGGATGCGGTTCCTGCGCACGGTTCCGGGGGCATCCGGCCCCCCCTCCTTCGTGGGGGGAGTGGAGGATGAGGACGCCGCCGCCATCTGGAAGAAAGAACGCGGAAGAGAACTGAGTCGGTGACGGGCTGGGCGGGAGAAGGGAGGACCGAGAGGGAAGCACTAAAAAGCTCCTCTAATGGCGCCGGAGAAGAAAGCGAGAGCACGATGACAGGAAAATAATTATCAATATACCCATAAAAATAGATGAATTATTTTATATTTTTATCTTTATGATATTTATCTATAAATTATCACAAACTTTTCAAATACGATCACTACCGTCCCTAACTCAAAGGTAGGGCTGTCAATAGGCCTAGTCGGCCCGAATTACCCGCGGGTCTGGCCCGATTTCAGGCCGGGTTGTAAGGTCTTTTTCGGCTCGTGGACTTTTAGTCGGGCCTAAAAGCCCGGCCCGACTAGACTCGCAGGCCGGGCTCGGGCTTTGAGTTCGGCCCGCGGGCCGGCCCGGCCCGATCCCTTTTTTTATTCTCACTTCAAATTTTAAAAACTATTTAGTCAAACTTATGTTATATTACTTAATTAGAAATTTTAAAATTCTTTTTTCACACAAATTATGTAATTAATATCAAAATTTTAATTTATTTAGTGAGATTGTAAGTTTTATAGTATTAAATCTATTAATTTTTATTATTTTTATTATTTTATTTAAGTAGTTGGGCCGGGCCTTAGTCGGGCTTTGAAATTTTTACATAATGTCAGGCCCGGCCCGACATAGGTCGGGCCCGGGCCGGGCTCTGGCCTTACTCTTGATAAGTCAGGCCCAGGCCGACCTAAGCCCAGTCCGGGCCCGGCCCATTGACATCCCTACTCAAAGGTGGGTCAGAAGAAAGTAAAGAGTTATTTTAATAAAGGGTAAGTTTAGTTAGGGTGAGTTATCTGAGATGAGATGACTTATTATTATTTGACTCTTTTTTTTAATCAGAGTTGATTAGCGATAAACTTAAAAATTTTAAATTCAAATAAAAGGGTAGAATAAGTCACCCAGAGTGAATTAGGGGTGAGCCACCCGAGATGACATATCTGCCCCTAACCCACTCATTTATCAAAGTGACCCTAAATAATTAACTTACCCCTATTCTTAACTCTTTCTCTCTCTTTGACGAGGATAGTTAATTAGTTATAGATAGGGTGAGAGCTCCACCACCACCACCACCACTCTCTCTCTCTTTCTCTAGTGCACACATCATTGACTCTTGTTCTAACAAATGTGTTAGGAGGAGAGAGAGATTCACCGGAGTGTGAGGGTTGGGAGGAGGGGGGGCAAGAGGCTCTCTCTCTCTCTCTCTCTCTCTCTCTCTCTCTCTCTCTCTCTCTCTCTCTCTCTCTCTCTCTCTCTCTCTCTCTCTATCTCTCTCTCTCTCTCTCTCTCTCTCTCTCTCTCTCTCTCTCTCTCTCTCTCTCTCTCTCTCTCTATATATATATATATATATATATATATATATATATATATATATATATATATATATATATATAATCATCTACTTTAAGCACATTGTCTAACTTTCTCATCCATGTCATCATCGAACTCTATCGTCTAACGTCAACACATCGTCTAACTCTTCAATGCATCATCTACATCTCAAAATTGGACGATACATCATCTACTCTTCCATCTAACTCTTTAATCTGAAATGAATTATCGTCTAACTCTATTCCATCTAATTTTTATCATCCAACCTCATTTCGTCTAATTTCTATTATCTACTTCCATTCCTTTTAAGTTTCCTTTCGTCTAACTTTTTAATTTAGGTGAAACATCATCTATCTCTTCTGACTTAGGTGATACTTCGCCCATCTCTCACTTAGTCGACCTAACACCTACTTCCTTCTGCCTATCATCTATTTGTAACTTGGACGATTTATCATCCATACTTCCGTCTACTTTAATTTACAACCTAGGCAATCCAATGCCTATCTTACTCTGCCTACTTCCTCCAACTTAGATGATCCATTGCCTATTACAAATCGTCCAAGGATTTCGTCTAAGTCTCTTCATCTATCATTCAACTTCACCAACTTAGATGCTATACCATCTTCTTCTTTTTAGACTAACTATCGTCTATCCCTTCATCTAGCCACCTTCATTCATCTACGTCCACCGTCTAATTTTTCTCCTTCCATCTATATATATTTCATCTATCTCTTCTCACTTAGACGATATTTCTTCTACTTTTCCGATCTTAGACGATCTTCCTTCTATTTTCTACTTCATCCAACTTCTCTATTTCGTCTAACTTTTAACTTGGATAGTCTATCGTCTAACTTTTTCGTCTAAGTGCTATCACTTAACTCTCTTTTTATTTTTCTCAGTCTTAACTCTTAAGTAGATAAGCCAATCTATTAAACTTTCCTAAGAGAATCTAATATATTTATACTTATACTTTTGTCATAAAAAAGTTCTAAATAAAATACTAAATGTGCAAAAAAAATTTGGGGGGTGTTACACATATGACCCTATTTAAGAATCAAATTTCATCTTGAGCAAATTTTACTTTACAAAATCATCCACTTACAAGTTACATCAGTCACATTTGGGCCTATATGGCGTTAGTCTCATTTTTCACAGTGGAGAAACTTTGTGTTCTGCCATATTTTCATTAGAGATTTTTACAAATAAATCATTATAATAATAAAAGTTATATAAAAAATTATTCTTAGAAATGCAATGCATTAACCGACATATCACTACGTAAAATTAAATAGTGCAAATATACTATAATTGCCTGTGAATTTAACCATGGTTAATATTAACCAGACTTGAGAAAAGATCAAAATACCCCTTTTTAAAATAAAATAAAAATAAAAAATATCCTCCACACCGCTCCCCTCCCTCCCGCCCACCCCCCTCTCTCCCCCTACCGTCGTATCCCCCCTCCCCCTCCACTTGCCACCTGAACACCCTCCCCCATATGCTACAGGCCATCGGAACCCCCTCCCGCTCCCCTTGCACTGCGTTGTTGGAACCCCCTCCCTCTCCCCTTGCAGGTGTAGGAACCCTATAATACTCACGGATATCGGACCGTGTTCCCTTGTGTGTTCGGGTTTTGAACAATGGATCTTCGGATCCCCAAATAATAATTATTAAATAATTTTAGAGTCATCATGAAGTGATGGGCGAGTTATGCGTTTTACGATGTTATTTCGGATAAAATGAGTAAAATTCTTAAATTCTAAAACTTAAATCCCAAAAATAAAAATCTATAAATAACCCCACCCATGTATCTTCCCTCATTTCTCTCCTCCCCCACCTCTGTTCTTCATTCTCCCTCCTCTCCTCCGACGGCCGATGGAGAGCATGGAGGGGCGATGTAACGCCCTGGATTTTCAGATCTGGTTCCGCGGGTCGCGGATCGTGTCCGAGTGGATTTTGGACTTTTTATAATGGTTCTTCGGACCAGTTATCGATGTGTTTATGGCGTGTTTTGGGTCCGTGGCAATGTATGGGCGGTCTTGCCTTTTTCCTGGAATTTTTATGGGTCGGATTCCATTTTTCGGGGTTTTCCCGGAACTCTTGTGATTTTCTAAAAGGAATAAAAAGAAGAAAATAGATATAATATAATAAATATAATATTAAACCCTATCCCCCTTTTCCCTCTCCGTCCCTCATCTTCCCCCCTTCTGTGTTTCTTCTTCCTCACCCTTCCCCGTCTCCCTCTCACTCTCCCTTCTCACTCCGACGGCCGACGGAGATGGCGAGGGGCACGTGGCGACGGCGGCGGCGTGCGGCGAGGACAAACCCGGAGGTGTGGCGTGCTGGATCGGAGGCGGTGGCGGCGACGTTTGTGAGAAGCCGGCCGCGGGGACGATTGACGTTTCGAGGTTTTGGGTGAGCCTAAAGCTCGGTTTCAGGAAGGGGGATGGATCCCTGCTCTCTTCTCGCGTTTTCCCTTCCGATTCCATGCCCGGTGAGGTGAGAGTGGGAGCTTATCTTATTTTTGGGGTTTTAAGCATGCCGGGGGTTGAGCGAAGGATTTGGCCCTTGATTTGTGGTTTGGATGTGGCATTTCGGTCGTAGAATGATAGGGGATGGTTCCATGCTCCTCCCGCGCGATTTTCCTGCTATTCCATGCCCGGTGAGGTCGAGACGGGGTGTTCTTCATGTTTTGGGGATTTACGCATGTTAGGGGATGAGCGACAGGTTTTGGCCATTTGAGGCCTTGTTCGATGGATTGAATGTGGTCGTTCAATTGTAGAGTGGTCCGGGGACGATTCCCCATTTTTCCCCTTCGTCCGACAACGAATGGGGCTTTGGAACGAGCTCCCGGTGAGCTCGGGTGTTTGTTTTCCGTGAAAACTGTAGGAGACGGCCACGGAGGTGGCCGTCGTGTCCAGGGCTGGGCGGCCATGGGTCTGGCCGCCTAGGTCTGTTGGGCGTCCAAGGGTTTGGCCGCCCAGGGTCCCAGGCAGCCACAGGGTTGGCCGTCCTGTCGTCCTTCTCGTTCGTCCGATTTTGAAGCCCACTGGCAGACCCCTGGGCAGCCAAAGAAGTGTCAGCCCAGCACCCAGTTAAGCCCAGGGTGGGTGGCCAGGGGATTGGCCGCCCAGCCCTTCTGGGCGGCCATCGGGATGGCTGCCCAATCCCCATGGGCTCTGGGCGGCCAGGGGGATGGCCGCCCAGGCCAGCCAGGGGAGCCCAGGGGTGGGCGGCCAGTGCCCTGGCCACCCAGCCTGTTGGGCGGCCAAAGGTCCCATGGGCGGCCAGTACCTTGGCCTCCTCGTCCCTTTCAGCTCGATTGCGTAGTGTTCCGCGTTTTGGTGGTTCAGGATGTTCGTAGGAGGGGTGGCCTTGCGGAGGGTGTGTCCGCGTGGTTCTGTGTGCTCTGTTGGTTCTGGATTGATAGTGTGAGCCATCCCTATCTATTGTGGAGTGTGGACAGTCACCCTTATGTCGGGCTGCTCGTATCGACTATCCCCGCGAGAGTCCCGTGACTGCAGAGGGTGTTCCCGCGTGAGGGCTATGATCGCGACTAGGTATCTTTGTAGGAGTCGTGGAACGTGGTCCATGTGTTTCCATCCTATGCCTTGGTTAGTCTTCCGTGGACTGGCAATCGTGGTTTAGTTGTCTGGTTAGTGGTCCTTGGTTCTCGTGTTGTGAGTCGCCTCGAGATGGTTTAGCACGGACCGGTGGTATTCTGGGGGTTTCCGTGGTTGTGGCGAGTTCTCACCCTTGGTGACTCTACCCATCTGGTGTAGCTGACCTGGGCACGTTCGTGTGCCGACCCACCTGGGAGTGGTGGAGGCTTGTCCCGTGTAGTGGTTTTTAGGCCAGTTACTTGAGGGCCCCTTGCCTTTGCAGCTTGAGTCCGGCTGGGGGGGAAACCGGCTAGAGGACCAACCTAGAGCAGATGGTCTGTGTGTGCACACGTGGTCGGGGATAATGGACCCGCGCTGATGAGCATGACCCCGGCTAGTCCTTGTTATGGTACAGTGTACTGTGTCTCGATTTTCGCCTGAGGACGAGTTGGGAGACGCTTGAGGCTGCGGTGTAAGTCATCGGAGGACGCTTCCGGTCTCGTTGTTAGTGGGGTAGTACTCCTGTCACCTGAGAGGTTTCAGTGTGGGTTTTCTCTTCAGCGTAAATCCTGTTATGGCGGCTCGGTTTGTTCTACTTTGCGTTGGTTCTAGATCGGGATCGAGATATTCTCCCCAAGGTGTCGGTTCAGGATGTGGTTGGTCGTGTGACCTTGTCTGTGGTTCCGTCGGTTAGGACGGACTGTCCAACCGTGGGGTCGGGGTCATGTAGAAGGTCTGTGTGTGTTTCCCTTGGTTGACCATCTTCTGGTTCTGGTCACCATAGTCTTGTCGTACCGGCATTCTTACTCTGTTGCTTCTGTTGTTGTTGTTCCTACTGCTTTCCTTTACTATCGTTATTTCTGTTGCTGCACTTCTGTTACTACTTTCGTTGTGGTGGGGACCCGTGGGACCCCTACTGAGCCAATGAGATGAGGCTCACCCCCTGCTTTTCAGGTGCGGCGTTCTCCTCGGAGTGGAGCGTTCTTGTTAGAGGTTCTTTAGTTGCCAGCTCATCAGGCCGAGTGTTCACTCGGCGTTGTGTACGTTTCTTTTCCCTATTGACTGTACTTGTGGACGGGACTCTGTAGATTATTTAATTGTTATAAAATCTAATTTTATTTTTGTCAGAATTGTAGATTTACTTTTATGCTATTGTTTAGAAATTCAATGCATATCCACACCAACCCTTTAGCCCTTCCCAGTCTTTCGGCTCATGGGCGGCGGGCCATGATCAGAATGGTATCAGGTGTTTCCCGGTATCCGGATCTTGGGTCGTTACAGGTGAGGTGGCCGGACGACGGTGGCGATAGACTGCGGGAGGTGCGGCAAGATCGGGAGGAGGTGCGGCATGGGTTCGTGCATGGGGACGGTGGTTCGATCATGAGATTAGATGTTTCTGACATTTTCGACGCGTAAAATCTTCCTCAGAGGTAGGGAGATGGTTCCTAAACCATCCTTTACATTTTCCCCTTCAATTCGAGCCGATTCGAGTGAGAGAGAGGGCTACTTTCATGCTTAGGGGAAAATTTATGTTTGGGGTTGTGTATGGCAGTTTCCGACCTATTCAAGCCACGATTCATAGTTTAAAAGCTTTCCGTCGATGGTGTGAATGGTGGGGAGTAGTTCCTTGATGTTTTCCCCCTTGTTTGAGGGGAGTGGGGTGTGGATTCAAACCTCCGGATGAGGTTCTGTTTGGAAAAATCCCACAGAAGGTGGCTAAGTTGATGGTCGTCAGGGTATGGTGCCCTGCACAGGAGGGCGACCATGTCTTTGGCCGCCCTCCTGAGTGTGCCCAGGTGGGCGGCCAGCCCCAAGTCTATGGGCGACCAGGGAGTTGGCCGCCTGATCTAGTGGATGGCCAGGTTTCTGGCCGCCCAGGGTCATGGTGCCTGGACGGCCAGACCTCTAGCCGCCCAGGTGCTGGACGGCCAGAGATCTAGCCGCCCATAGTACTCCCCTCCAGGGTGCTGGACGGCCAGGTATGTGGCCGCCCATGCTGGTTGGCAGCCAGCCATGTGGCCACCTCGATTCTGTGTTGCCAGACGTCTTTCGTGACGTCATGTTTCCGCGGAGGGTTGTTCCCGCGTGATCGTGTGTTTCCACGGAGGGTTGTCCCCATGTTATTCAGGTTTCTTGTTGTTTTCAGTCCTATAGTGAGGGAGGGAGATTCCGAGAGGTGTCGAGCCGTGTCATTTCTGCAATCTGTGTGTGTGCAAGCTAGTGGTACTCTGGGAGTTCCTTTTTGACTGCGTGGTTTGGTGCTTTTATTGGGAGTGATACACCCCTAGTTGTATCCTTCTAGATGTCGAGGAATCCGTCTAGTACGAGGGCATTCCCGTGAGACATTTTGATCCTGTTATCGTAGGCCCCTGTGCACATGTAGGCATTGAGGACTTTGTCTATGTTCTTCGAGTGGGCGTTGAGGACTTTGTCTATTCTCTTTTCAGCCTGAGTCCGGGCTTGGAGAAAACTGGCTATAGGGCCCAGACATTGAGGACTTTGTCTAGTGTGTGCACTCATGGTTGGGAACTCGGACACCGTGTTAACGAGCATAGACCCTAGTTAGTCCTAGTGTTGTTGTGTGTGTTTGTGTCTCATTGCCACCCGCTTGGACGAGCGGACGTCTGCACGTGAGATAGGAGGCACGGTGTAAGACATCAGTGGACGCATCCAGCTTAGTTATTAGTGAGCAGTTCTCCTACCACTTTTGGTCATGATTTTCTTGACGGTTGAGATTGTGATTTCCCGACAGCGAGGTCGTTGTCCTCTCGACGGAGAGATTATGGTTTTGGTATCATCGTGGTTTAGTGTGGCCTACGAGTGATCGTGGTTTCCTGACAGGGGTAGTCGAGGTAGTGGGTCACCGACTTGTAGTCAAGGTTCTTCCGACTCGTGTCGGCGGAGTACTTTGGGCTATTTGTGATTGTGGTTCCCTTGACACTCGAGGTGTCTCGTTGCCATGTGTGGCTTGTGCGACGGCTACTAGTAGTGTAGTTTTACTTACTGTTGTTCTTGCCAGTTACATGTTGTTATTTGTTGTTGTTGAATATTGTGAGGTGGGGATCCATGGGATCGTTATCGAGCCAATGAGATGAGTCTTACCACTTTTTCTTTCAGGTAGGGTGTTACCTCCGTGCAGGTCGGGGGTCTAGCATGATGTCAGGGGTGGTTTTTAGTTGTTAGCTTACCTGAGCCAGGGTATGCCCCGTGGCTGTGCAGTTTTCTTTGCTGCTGGACTATACTATTTGGATTTAGACTCTGGCATGCAAATTCTATAAATTATTATAAATGTAAATTTTAATTCATGTATTTTAATTGCTGCATTCATTTTAGATTCTTATGCACTCCCGCAATGTTAATCTAACCCATTCGAGCACTGTGGCTTGTGGGTGACGAGCCAACATTTGGGTCGCGCCAGTTACTTTCTAGTACTCGGATCCTAGTCGTTATAAAACCCCTCTCTCTCCCCTTGTGTTGATTGCCGGAACCCCCTCACCCTCCCCATGCCGCCAGAACCCCCCTCCCCCTATGTTGCAGGACGCTGTAACCAGCTCCCTCCCCCCTTGTCGAGTCGGAACCCCCCTCCCCCTCCCTCTACACTACTGAAACTGCTTCCCCCCATGCTACCGGACCCCCTCCCCCTCCCTCTGTGTTGTAGGCCGTCGAAACCCCCCTCCCCCTTGTAGGCCGCCGAAACCCCCTTCCCCCTCCCTCTGGGCTGCCAGAACCCCCTCCCCCTGTAGACCACCCCGACTCCTCCTCCAGTTGCGGTCAGTCATCTGAGCACTGCGACTACATCCCTACAACCAATCACCCTATCTCGCCCATCACAATAGTGTAGCGTGCCAATCTACACCTATAACCTAGGGGTTCCAATGACAGGAGGAGGCGGGGTGGTCTACAGAGACGTGCGGAGCCCTCCTCACTAGATTCATCGAGCAGTAACATAGTCACCCCTCCTCACCGATGCTGCCCTCCTCATAGGCACCCGAAGCGCTTGGAGCCCGCCCCCGTTCTCTCTCTCTCTCTCTCTCCTCGAGGGTGTATTGGTCATTCAACACCTAGATAACGGGAATATTGACATCCTTTTTGAATATTTGCTCTCTCATTGACGGGACTTAATCACGATGACATATTTACATTATTTTATTTTGCATAGTGATACGTCTCCTAACATATTTTTAGAAATATATTTTTTATAAATTCACTTCTAATAATAATTTTTTTAAAAACACACGCTGTCATTATTATGAATTAATCTTGACGGCAAAAATGACCCACAAGCCTCCCTCTCCCCACCTTCGTAGGTGCAGCTGCCACCACCTCAGAAGCTGCGTGTCTCTCACCCATGCCCAAATCAAATCGTTCCTCTTGCTATCCTGTTCACACCTCCGGACAGGGTGAGGCCTTTTATTAAAAGGGGGGGGGCGCGGTTTGGTTGGGGTCATCGCCCATCCATTATTTTGAAAATCTCTCTGACACACGCTGGTACCCATGTCAAAGATTTTATGCAGTTTAAAGAATTCCATTTGGAGGGTGTTGGCGTCACTCCATTTCGCACTTGGGTCAGGCGGGAAAAAGACAACTGACGTACACTGTTATCGCTATAATACCCATCTCGCACTCTTGTGTAGAGTCTTGTGACTTGAAAAGAAGGGACATCTTGGTAATTTATCTCCATAATCGGTCCAAAATCTACTCCCCACCATCTTTTGAACCATTGTGGACGAGAGAGTAAACGAGTCTATCTCTCTCCCCTTCATAAAATCCTTACTTGCACATAAACCCAGGTGAAATGTGCTATTTTGGTTGGGCTTCTTACGCTGTCTTAAATTCTAATCATTAGAATTTTAAAATACACTCCAAACATCTTAATTAACCCAAGTGTTACACTAAAAGAATTTTTTGCATATGTATCTTTGTTAGAAGTGAATTTATATAAAAATTTATCCCGCACTAACGCATTTACATGTGCTCGTATAACTTTCTTTACGTGAATTTGATGTAAACTTCGGTGGAATACACGTGAAATATTCCATCGATGTCTCTATTTTCTTTAACGGACCAAATTTCCCCTATCTCTTACCCTCCCTCCCTCCCTCCCTCGCATTGTCCAATGGGGCAGGAGGAAGCCATTCCCGTCGAGTCCACCCGCGGTGTTAGAGGCTGAACCATCCTCGTCGAGTCCATTCTCTCTCTCTCTCTCTCACACACACACACGAAAGATATTTTAAGATTTTTTAAACTCTTATTCATCACTAGTTAAATTGATTTTTTAACGCTTGCTAAAATAAGGTGACAAGAAGGTTTTGAGTGACTTACAACTCACGTACAAAGAGTATACGAGCAGATGCAAATACATGATGGATTTTTGTGTAATTAATAATTTTAGAGAGATATATATACAAAATATTCCTCTCTTCGGCAACCGCCACCTCCCTCTCGTCGGCGTGCCCCCTCTACCTCCCTCTCCTCCGTGGTCCCTTATCCTTCTCTCTTTGTCGCTCTCGGCCTCCCTCGATCTCCCCCCACCTGGTAGACTCACCCAGGCAACCCCCTCCTCGATAGTCTTCTTTTTTCCCTGCTCGAGCAGTCGAGCCACCGTCGTTCTCGACCCTCCCGACTGTCGCCATCCCCGCTACCGCCTCCGCCGGTGACTTGGACATGGTACTGTATGCGTATCATTACGTCGACGTGCCAATTTTACGCTGGCATAATCTGACACGTGCGATACGCACCCTGCTAGACTAGGAGTCTAGGACGACAAACCTCGGAAAGAAGTTCCCTTTACTTATTACAGTGCAGTAGATAGTAATAAATGTTTAAGATTTCGCATAGTAAATTAGTAATAGATATTAGAGAGTAGGATCCTTATATCAATTTCACATTCTTCTGACGTACGCCTGGACACGTGAAAGCCATTTTCCACCTACGCATGGGTACACCTTCTACCGAAACTCCGACTTCATCGTCCGTCCACTCCCCAGTCCCCACCACACGAGTTCACCATGATTCTCACCATTCCCAGCATTAAAATTAAACAAGATTTCTATGAGCCGATATATCTAAATGTCCAGATATGCCTTTAGTTTGCACACTGCAAAAGGAGGAGGAAGAATAGAACTACAAATTGTTCGTCATCGGGTGAGCATTGCTCTCAGATCCAATTGCTTCATGGTTTTGATTCTCTTTATATAATTGCTACTGATTGGAAAAATCTTCTGCATGGATGACAGTGACATGATAATTAATGCCATATATTCGCAAATATAGAGAGAAGAAAGCAATTTAAATGGTTGCCACGTGAAATAAGTTTTCATACATATATAGAAGATATATACTACGTACAATGAAGCTGCTCCCCATCATCTGATCTCAAGCAGTACGATAGTATATGAATGTTGTCTCCTGATTCATGTTTTTTGTAAACATTATACATGCTACAATTGTTTTAAAAACTCTGCCTTTTTCCTCAGCTTTTGCTCATAAAATGTGTGGTTGTTTTTCTGACTTGACGGCATTGATCAAAGCTTATTAGCGATCTTTCCTTTCGAAGGTACAATGTTAGATTAAATGATTGAAAAAAATTGGAGCGAAGTAGAAGAAAATTTTAAACAATGCCTTCGGAATGATATCTCCGATACATGAGAAGGCGTCAGATATCATTGCATCATCGGTAGGGAGGCCACGAAGCAAGCCAGTGCATATGGCTGATGGGTTTAATCATCAAACCAGCGAGATGGCCATGGCTGGCGCTTCTCGTAATCCCCCATGGCCATGGCTTGGCTTCGCTGGTGGGTTCTCCATCTTCTTCGTCCTGCTGGTTTCCTCCGTCTTGCCTGAGACTGCGGGAGCCTTCAGGAACCTGACGGCAGTCACCTTCGGGGAGGCCTTCCGCCCACTCTTCGGCGAGGGCAACCTCCTCCACGCGGCCGACGGCCGCACCGTCCACCTCCTCCTCGACCGCCAAGAGGGTATGCCCTGTCACCAGCACCGCCATGGCCACAGGGCAATGCACTCTGTTTATTCACAGCATTCCCATTCTTCCCTTGTTTAACAGTCTTGCCATGCTTATGGGTTACCTTCTCCAGGGTCCGGCTTTGTATCTTCGGAGATGTACAGTAATGGCTTCTTCAGTGCTTCCATCAAGCTGCCGTCCGGCTACGCGGCCGGCGTCGTCGTCGCCTTCTACGTGAGTTGTTCGCTCTGCTCTTACCCGTTTCCTATTAGAACTGTGCTCGTATTGTCCTCTGTTCTATATGATTTATGGCGAGTGTGACTGGTGAGAATTGGCGGTGCCTCGCTGGATGGATACATGGATGGGCAGGCGTCGAACGGGAACGAGTTCCGGGGCGCCCACGACGAGGTGGACATGGAGTTCCTGGGGGACGTCCGCGCCGGGGCCTGGAGGCTGCAGACCAATGTGTACGGCAACAGCAGCACCGGCCGCGGCCGCGAGGAGCGCTACCGCCTCCCCTTCGACCCCAGCCTCCGCGCCCACCGCTACTCCATCCTCTGGGCCAACCACAGCATCATGTGAGCAACCAACCTCGCCCCCCCCCCCCGGATCCACACACTGATGTGCTTTGCTATTTGTTCATGGCTTCGATCACTTTCTGGTTATATCTGCAACCGTGGTTGCCAGTTTCTACGTCGACGACACGCCTATGCGGGAGGTGCGCCGGAGCGGGGCCATGGGAGGGGACTACCCGTCGAAGCCCATGTGGGTCTACGCCACCATCTGGGACGCGTCCGGCTGGGCGACCTCCGGCGGGAGGTACAGGGTCGACTACAGGTTCGCCCCCTTCGAGTCGGAGTTCTCGGGCCTCGTCCTCCGTGGCTGCCGCGTCAGCAGCGCCGAGGGCGCCCTCCCCGCCGACGGGTGCGCCCGGGTGGAGGCCGAGCTGGCTGCCGCGGATTACGGGGTCGTGTCGCCGGAGCGGCGCCTGGCCATGCGCGGGTTCCGGGAGAAGTACATGACCTACTCTTTCTGCTACGACATGAAGCGGTACCCGGCCGTAGTGTTCCCGGAGTGCGATGCTGCGCCGTCGGAGAAGAAGAAGTTCGGCGACGACGGCCATCTCAAGGCCCGCAGGCACCGTCGCCATGAAAGAAGCCGGAGCAGACCGCCGGAGGCTGACGACGAACCCGAAGACACCGATTGAGAATGGTGTAGAGTCCCTCCTTTGTTGTTTCTTCCATCTTCTACACATGGATCATCGGTTCATCACCTCTGTCTAGTATTTCTTTGGAGGCTCAATGGAGAGGACTCAGCGGAGAATTGAAGTAGGCAGAGATTGGAAAGAGGATGGAGTGTGCAAGAACTGGCAGAGAATATCATGAGTGTTGCAACTTGCAATTGCAGGCAGAATTGGGTGGTGGCGGGGGGAGGGTGGGGGTTTCAGTGAAATTAATTAACGGAGTTTTAGTTTTACTTCTCTAAAATCTTTTAAAATTAAGAAAAATATTCTTAATCCAAGTATTTAGTCAAAACTCACCAAATTATTCTAACTCTTAGTAAAAATCCTCTCTAATTAACAAACGTCTAAAAAATGAAATATGTCAAGAAATTAATATTCTTCCCCTATCTCCGTTAATTTTCTCTTTTCCATTTTACCCTCCTCATCTCTCTCTCCCTCCCATTCTCTCTCTGAGCATTTTCTCTCTCTCACCCCCGTTCTCTCTAGATACTCCATTGATGGGGGTGTCGGCGCAGGAGGGGAAGACCCCCACTAGCGCTCTCCCTCTTGCTATATTATTTTCTCTCTCTCTCTCTCTCTCACCCAGAAGTCCGCTTCCTCCCCCTTCAACTCTCTCTGCCCCCACCAAGATAGTCGGCACCCCCTGCATCACTCTCTCCCACCCCCACCCAAATGCCCGACGCTCCCCCCTCCAATACTCTCCGACACCTCTCCTTTGTTCTCTCTCTCTCTCCCCCTCCCCACCCAGACGCCTGCCGACCCCCCACCTAGAATCCCATCGCCCCCTGCATCTCTCTTGCTCTCACCCCCACTCAAACACTTGGCTGGTGGAGTCGATGTACGTTACGGTGCCGAATCTGCTGCAAGAACGTGAGGGCGAGACGTCGACGTTGGACCAAGGAGCTGCATGTCCGCTTGCATTCGCACCATGGCTATGTCGGCGGGGTTGCCAACCGCGACACCAACCTCTCTTGTGAGGAGGCACACGGCTATCTTCTGGTGGAGGGGGAGAGCCTCGCGCTTAGGGGACGTCCACCTGATAGAGCATCATAGCCAAGACGCCGACGAAGAGGGTAGCGGGACCCTTGGACATGAGGATATGCATGTCCAACTGAGGGGACTGACGGAGGTGCCGACAGTGGGATGACAGGGTGAAGGTGGTGGTGCAGGTGCATCTCTCTCTCTCTCTCTCTTCACCCCATTAGGCAATTACAGGTGAATGCCAGAGTGGTCACTACCATCTTCCACCGCTGCCCTTCTCCCCATTCTTGCCTTCCACACCACGATAGACAGCGTTGGCGTCGCCACTTCCTTCTCACAACACCACCACCTTCTCCATGTCATCCCACCGCCAACGCCTCCAACAGCTCGCCTGCCACGCCTCAACCCCCTCAACGCGGGCATGTAGATCCTCCAAGTTCGAGGGCCCCACTACCCTCTTCGCTGGCATCTCGCTCTCCCTCTATCTCTCACCCTTGCGTTCTCCCTCTCTCTCTCTGCGCACCCTCTCCCCCAGAACTCCCTTCTCTCCCTCTCTGAGGCCCCCACCCCCTGTGTCTCCACTGTCACCCCCCACTCTGGCCACCTCGCTTCTTTCTCTCCCTCTCCCTCTATCTCGAAGAGCCCCCAACAACACCCACTCTGACGCCCTTGTTCTCTCTCATGAACACCTAGCAAACTAGTGCAATCTTTTGTGCCTTGCTTGCACAACCTGTTGGTTTGGTAAAACTACAATGATAGGGAGAGAGCACACGGTAGAGGGTCAGAGGACGCAATTGTGACACCGACGCCTGGCGTCCCCGAGGTGTCCCATTCTAGGTAGGGGTGCCGACGCAGGAGGGGGTCTCCCCCTTCGGTGCCCTCCCCTCCTTTCTCTCTATCCCCTCCATTCTCTATCTATTTATCTCTCTAGGTGAGGGTTATTAGAGGAGTATTTTAGTCATTTCATCATCTCAAGTTAACATTGTAGTTAAGTTAAATATTGTGCATAAAACCGGTGTCAGGGACTTTTTTACGTAACATAGAAGAATTTAAGAATTTTTTGCTAAATAGATGGATTAGAGGAATTTTTTTTAATTTCAAAAAATTTAGAGACTTAAAACTAAAAATCCTTTTAATTAATTTACGGTGTGGATATGAATATATATTGGAAGCTCCTACAATTACCAATTGCAAGTGTTTGATTCAACAAAAAGTGCTTTGTAGTGTTTGATCACCAAAATTCTAAATAGCCTGGACATTATTTTTAGTGATTTTTGATGTTACCTTATAATCTACCATATCTATGGATTAACCCTCTTAACCTCAATATTTATATTTAATATGTCACAATTATATTTTTAGGGCCACTTTGATAGCGGGGTTGTCGGGCGGATGGCGCAACCGGGGAGAGAGAAATCTCCGGTGGGCCCCGTCTCCCCCTCACACACGTTGCGCTAACCGTGCCCGGTTAGTAAAGCGGCCCTTCGAGTTTTCTCCCCCAAAATTTTGAAAGGGTTTATTTCCAAGTCTTAATTAAAGAGTTTAGCAAAAGTGATTAACATTGAGAGAGTTTATAAGTAAATACCAGATGGGGGGGCCAATATCTAAATTATATGGATGTTAGGAGGTACGTAACTTCTAGGCATCCCTCTTTCTTAGCAATATGATTAATGATCCATGCGTTTAGGGTTAGACCTGTAGTATTCTTATGGGTGATTGGAAAATATGGCCAAATAAAGGTATTTACGCAAGTTTCAAGCACCGTTTTGGTTAGGGGCTGTCCCTCATAAAATGTGTTTTGGTAGAGGGACTTGGTTAATCAGACACAAGTGAGAGTTAACCTCGGGTTAACTCCTCCCATTTTAACCCACCTCTTAAGGTGGAACGTACATAGTAATAAACCCTCTTTTAATTCGTTGCCCACCAAAGAGAACGGCCTCTTTTTCTGGGATACACTGTCCCAGGCCGCTTTGATAGCCGAATAAGCTCGGCTACCCGGACTGTACTCGGCTTATTCTTTTTGCTTGCTTGGGTTGGGTGTTCGAGCTATTCGACCTTTTCCGGGCGTATTCGAGGAACAATCCATTCGGGTGCAATGTTTGATTAATGCCATAGTCGGAGCAACCACCTTTGGTGCGAAGGGCAGTCGTCTGGCGAGGCAGGGACATCTCTGGCGTCAGCGACAGATGGGGGTCGTATGGCCGAGTCCGGCCGAGTCTCCGGTGTCGGCTTCGTCTTCGTCCAGGGCTGTCGACGGCGTCCGATAGACTCCCAATGAAGAGGGGTAAACCATGACATAGGGGGGTGGTTGCAGCACTACAACGCTGCCGTCTGGCGTCAGTGGCAGATGGGGGCCGTACGGCCGGGTCCACTGACGTCTCCGGCGTAGTCCGGCTTCGGTTTCAGCATCGTCTAGGGCTACCGGCGACGTACGATCGAGTCCCAAGGGTGAGGGCAAACCGTGAGATCAGGCGGTCGTGGCGGCGTTACAACACTGCCGTCCGACGTCGACAGCGGATGGGGGCCGCACGGCAGGGTCTGGCGGCATCTCCAACGTCGTCCAGATTCGATTTCCTCAACGTCCAGGCTGGCACGCCATATGGCGTCCGATCGGCCTTCTTCTCTGCATGTGACTTCTAAGTTCTAACAAGCAACTCTCTTATCAAACCAAGACTTAGGGTTAAGTCGAACAAACGCCATCCCTGGGTCCGGTGTCCACCTTGCCCTACCCGGTTATCAAACGAGGCCGAGAATAACTTGAGTGAACTCAGTCCCTCTACAAGAGGTGCCAAAAGATGAGGAAATGATTATTCTCTATCCTTCTCTCCATGTCATTGGATTCGGCCTAATACTCAGAAGAGTCAGAACGTGATTCCCCCAGCAACATGGATCAGACCGCAGCCTCCAACCCTGCAATGGGAAGAGATTACGGGGGTCATATCTTGTTGTTCATAAATGAAATATCTCAGCAGTTCGATGGTTTGTGTTTTGAATAGACCTCATTTGGAGAACTCTTGAACGAAGAGGCATTGCATTCTGAACGCTACCGTACGATCCAATTCGCAATTATACTAATGGTTTCAATTTTCAATCCATTATGACAATTTTACCGCCCACAGTAACCTAGAATTCACGAGTTTTTATATTCCTCCAACCATGTATGAGTTTGGATGTCCACAAACTTTCTGTGGTTCCGTTTTTTCTCGGCTCATTGTAATCTATAATGTTCAAGGTAAAGTACGGATTTCCCTATCCCAGGTAAGTACGCTTACTACCATGCAAAGTAGCACGTAAAGACACCACTGAATCACCGGTTAAAAAGTAAGGTTTTTTTATCAAAAATATTGTTAAATATGAATTAAAAAAATATTCTTATAAATATATTAGTAGACGTATCACTGTGTAAATTTGAATAGTGCAAAAATGTCATATTTCTTTACCGACATATCGATTATCTTTATCAAATTTTTTTTTTAAAAATTACGCTTAGATGACATGTATACACTATTTGAATTAACTCAGTGATATGTCTACTAATATATTTTTAAGAATATTTTTTTTAAATTTACCTTTAACAATAGTTTTCGTGTAAAAATTAAAAAATATTATCTCCAAAAAGACTTGATATATTTTATACTTTTGACTCGGTTTGAACAAGTTCCATCATATTAGACCAGTCACAGAGGTGTCAATCAGGCTGGGCTGGTCAGGCCCTAAGGCCGCGCTGGACCCAGTCCAAACATGGTCTGGTCCATAAAAGAGATGTGACGCAACTCTTTAGGCGTGGGTGGACCTGGGCCGGCAGCATCTAGGGCCGCGTTCAGCTTTCTCGGGCCTGGCCTGGTCAACTTGCTAAGAGTACTTTGCTTCCTCCATTACTCATCCTTTTTTTTGGAATAACTTTCTTGTCATTTTATCAAAAAATTCACAGACATGAAGAATAAGAAAGAAGCCACCAACATAAGCAGATAACAGAACAGAGCCTGCTAAGGCTCTGCCCAGCCCTATGCAAGAACATAAGGCTGGAGGGCGGAGAAGGCTAGGGAGGAAGGTGGTGGTGGTGGTGGTGGTGGAGTTCCTAGTTGGAGCTCCCCCCACCCAGGGTTCCTCCGGCAAAGACGCTAGCGAGGGATCAGCTGGGATGCCGGCGATCTTCCGCTGCAGGACGTCAGTTCGAGTATCCTCCATTGCTTCAACCAAAACCGCAGAAAAGTCAGAGATGAACAATTATTTTCCATATATGGAAAACACGTCAAGAACAGGGAAGTCAGAAAGTTGAACTTTTAACCGGAGATTCTCTTTTTCTTTTTTTTTTTCCTACAACGGGGCTCCCGTTTAGTTGGGTTTATTTGCAGATTTTAATTATTAAAATCTCTTGTAAAATTTTAAGTCAAATTAAATACATCATTCGTTCTCCTTGACTTTTGTGTCCAGTCAAATTTTCTAACGAGAGAGAGAGAGAGAGAGAAGAACATATGGAGAGGAGAGTTAAAACATTATAAAAACTGCTATGGAGTTTGGGTGGATTTAGATGCACATCCATCAATTATGTCATGTTTAATGTTTATCCAACATTTTACTAACAATTTAATATCACATTTATGTTAACCCAACGTTTAAAAATTGAGACCAGAAAGATTTATGACACGGTTGATAAAGTGGTGGGAGGCGAATGTGCGTAGGTGTCATTGTGATTGCCGAATACATAGCCAATGGCTGTGATTGTCTCCTGATATTGTAAGATCCATCTTCAGACTATACATTAAATTTTGTATTAGAGCATGTAAAACAAAAGGAGAAGAGTGTCATCAAATAGGATTTTTTTTTAAAATGACAATATTCTATTAAATAATTCCTAAAATATGTTTAGAACAAAAATGTTTCCAAATTTATACCTATCTTTTTTCATTAGAGAACATAGTTTTCGTATGTAATACATATTTTCTCCTCAAAATATACAATTTTAATTTAGATTGCGCACTTTATAACCCGTTACCTAGAACGCACGTGTTTACATTAGAACACACACTTTGTAAACTGCAATACAAGTCTCTACATTAAGGGCATATTTGTTTTGACTTTAGGGGATGATTTTTGATCTAATAAATCACATCCCTTAAAATTCAAACAAATAAATCATTGCCACGTCAATATTTTTAAAAGTTATTTTTTTTTTGAAGTAGAGAGACATACGAACAAAAGTGATAATTTTTAAAAAGTTCAAAAAGCTCTTATAATTTTTCTATTTTTATAATTTTTTTCAGAAAAAAATCAAAAGTCAAAATCCAAACAAACAGAGTCTTTTAATAACGAAGGTGGACGGAATACACAATTTTGATCTATAGATAAACTTTCTCATCAAAACATATGACTTGGGAAATGTTTTTAACTTAAAACATACTTTGATAATTATTTAATAAAACAATATTATTTCAAAGAATGCGATTTACACATGTATTTTAATAATAAGTAGGGTTTTTTACATAAAAATTATTGTTAAAAGTGAATTTATAAAAAAATTATTCTTAAAAATATATTAACAGATATATTAATGAGTTAATTTAAATAGTGCATAAATATCATTTAAACGTGATTTTTTTACTAGTTGTTGATAAAAAGAAGTGATATGCATGTAAATAAATATGTTATTTTTACACAATTCAGATTACACAATGATATATCTGTTAATATATTTTTAAGAATAATTTTTTTATAAATTCATTTTTAACGATAATTTCCGTAGAAAAAAACCCTAATAAATAAACACGTTACATATCTCCCTCTTCCCCGGCGTCCCCATCGGACAAATGACAATCCCCATCATTATTTCTCTCCGCCATACCGATTGCTGACATCAAGGTGAAGGTACCTAATCAGTTGCTGCACCGACGCACTCGGCGCGTGCGCCGAGCGGCGCAGGGGACGCCTCAGCCATTCCTGATATAACGCCACAACCATACGCCCGAGGATATTTTCCTAATCGGCCGGATGGAGGTTAGGAATCGTTTGACTCACCAGAGTTCGATACTCCTCCGCCCGCCGTGTGCGCGCCCCAGACAAATCCACCATCCCCCGTCCGGAAAACGCCAAACCGGTGGGTCGGGGGCGGTTCGTGTGTCCGTCGCCACTCCAATAATTATATTTACACATGACGGTGAGCTTACCGTTCAACATACCTTTGCGGCCTTACGAAACATCCCAATTATAGATATCAGCGGTGAAAGGTACCCCAAAAAAACCCCCTCCTCCTCCTCCGCCGCCGCCACTTCTTTCCTCCGTCACAAGTAAAGTAGTAGATCCATGTTCGCTCTCTCTCTCTCTCTCTCTAATAAGGAACAGAGCTCGATGAACAGGATAGGCAGGAGCGACACAGAAGGGTGTGGGTGAGACACGGACCCGCCATGGCGTCTTCTGTCGCCCCGCCCTGCACGGCCACAACTCATGCAGAGGAAGACCCCGCGGGCCCCACCACGGCTCTCCTCCCCCACTCCCCCTTCCCCTTATCGTCCTCTTCCAGGAGACTCCCGGCCGGCGTCCTCTTCCCATCCCTTGTCATGGCCACCTGCGTCTCCGCGCTCGTTGTCGTCGCCTTCGCCGTCCTCTTCTTCTCCTCCACTCCCGCGGCCACCGTGGCATCTTCGTCCCGCCTCCCCCCTCCGCCTGTGGCGCGGACGCTCGCGAGGCTTCCCCACCCGGTGGTGCTCGTCATCTCCTGCGATGGGTTCCGCTTCGGCTACCAGTTCAAGACTGACGCGCCCAGCATCCGCCGGCTGATCGCCAACGGGACGGAGGCGGAGGCGGGGCTCATCCCGGTTTTCCCCACCCTCACCTTCCCCAATCACTACTCCATCGTGACGGGGCTCTACCCTGCTTACCACGGGATCATCGACAACTACTTCGTGGATCCGGCCAATGGAGATGTCTTCACCATGCGGAGCCACGAGCCCAAGTGGTGGCTCGGCGAGCCGCTGTGGGAGACCGCGGTCAACCAGGGTTTGAGAGCTGCTACCTTCTTCTGGCCGGGGTCGGAGGTACCCAAGGGCACCTGGAACTGCCCTCCGAGGTTCTGCCAGCACTACGACGGCTCTGTCCCGTTTGAGCAGCGGGTGGACATGATTCTGGATTACTTCGACCTCCCCAGTACTGAAATCCCATCCTTCATGACGCTCTACTTCGAGGACCCGGATCACCAGGGCCACCTGGTCGGCCCCGACGACCCCCAGATCACGGATGCCATCGCCCGGATGGATCAGATGATTGGGAGGTTGATTGAGGGGCTGGAGAAAAGGGGGGTTTTTGAGGATGTGACCATAATTCTGCTGGGTGATCACGGGATGGTGGGCAACTGTGATGCGAAGCTCATCTTTCTCGACGACTTAGCGCCATGGATCCCAATTCCTAGCAGCTGGATCCAGTCGTACTCTCCAGTGCTTGGGATACGACCGCCTCCTGGTGTCTCTCCTTTGGATGTGGTTACCAAGATGAATGAAGGGCTGACTTCAGGTAAGGTTGAGAATGGCAAGTACCTGCAGGTATTCCTCAAAGAGGACTTGCCCAAGAGGCTTCACTACTCTTCCAACGACAAGATCCCTCCGATCATAGGTATGGTGGCCGAGGGCTACAAGGTAGAGCAGCAGAGGTCGGAGAAGAAAGAGTGTGGAGGATCCCATGGCTATGACAATGCCTTCTTTTCCATGAGGACCATATTCGTGGCGCATGGGCCTCAGTTTGAGAGGGGCAGGAAGATACCCTCCTTTGAGAATGTCCAGATATACAACCTAGTTACGTCCATTCTTAAATTAAGGGGAGCGCCGAATAATGGTTCGGCATCATTTCCTCGTTCAATTCTTCTGCCTGGTGCTTGATTATGCACTTGTGCAAGAGGAACTTGTCAATTTATTCGATCTGTGGAAGTTTGGCTGCAAAAGAGACACTGTAAGTGGTCTCAGCATACATAATGCAGTCGCTCTATTGATCTTTCCACTTCTTGCTCCCTCTGCTTAGTTTAATGTTCATGTTGTGTCGTGTTGTTCACTCACAGATCGAGCATTCAATATGCTCTTGGCACTCGACTTAATTAAGTTGAACATGTTGATTGTTATAACTCTGCTGTATCCATTCCACATTTAAACTTATGGACATATAACAGTTCTGCGTAAAGCATTTGCACATGATGTTCACTTCAAGAAATCTATACTCAATTAGGCTATATTCTTTTGCAGTGGTACTCTCATCTTCTTCAGAATTGCTGCAAGATAGTACAGCAAGATTAACCGATGTTTGGGAATCGCTAATTCTGCTCACATGCTATTATTTAGCTTCATGCATATTATAACAGGTCTTCCAAAAGTCTGACTTTAAATGTACCAAAAAATATTAAATATCATAGTTGAATTCCTGCTGATGCTGTATCTTTTGCTTTTCTTCATCTGAGTTCTTAGTTGTGAATTCAAACCTGAATGAGAAAAAAAATGAGATGTACTAGAGAGCTAGAGTGTCTCTTTGATCATGGTGGAATGGACTATGAAAAGTTTGTCTGAAGGTGAGTTGCAGTTTCTTGCTTCTACAGTTGGCAAAGAAGTGGGAAATAATGGGTGGGCTCTTAAAGACGGAGTTCTAGGCAGTGTAACTGGGTTACTTCTTGAATTTCTTTTGCCACGTCAGATGGTTGGAGTCTAGGATAGAGGTGTGGGCTCTACCCAAAATGGACAATACCTCACAAGATTGGATCTCACAAGATTGGATCGGGTCGTGACAAAAGGCGAGGTTGAGAAGTGTCTAATGTAGTAAAGATGAGGGTAGCCCCCTAAAAATACAAAGCAAATTTTGTGCATGGTTATTCTGCACCCGAAAGAAGCAGATTCGTTCACAGGATTTTTGCTAACAGAAAAGAAAGAGTTGTGCCCTTTTAGCCGGCAAAGCCTTTCTTTGAAGTAGACTAGTTGAACAAGAGGAATGAATGGAATCACCCTCGGTTCTGGAGCTGGCTTAAGCCATGCCCGTACCACCAAAAGCACTTATTCTGACAACAGTGGCAACAGCAGATAAGAGAACACCGCTACGCGCCTCTATAGCAATTCAGCTTTGTCAATATTTTTCGAGACCCAATTGTTTTCTATGATTCACAAGATTTGTGGGGCCCATGGTATGTATCACTGTGTTGATCAGCCATGACTAAGATTATTCAATCCACTTATGGATTGACATGAGATGTATGATTCATTGACATCCCATGATGTGTGAAGGGTGCAGAACGTTGTTTTTGGTTCCCACATTCATGCGAAGGGGGAAAAGAGGAAATGGAAGAAGAAATAAAAGAAATGTGGTAGAGGAATGAAGAGTGCTTATACCCTTGGATCCATCATGACCAATCTGATTATGCCATTATAGTATACTTATGAAATAAACAGGTGTAGAGAGATGTCTTTAGAAAGTCCCCAATATTTGTCAGAGTAATCTTATGAGAGAAATCAAAACGGCCTTCATATCCTTAGTACATTCAAAACAATTTGAGAGCACATTGAATTGGATTTCAGGTTGAGCATGAATATAGTCTTAAAATATCGTCAGGCCAAAATTATCATGTTCGGTTAGATTTCAGGATGAGTACAACTGCATATGTGAGGCTGCACTTGGTTGAAAGAAGGTCAATACATTACTTTTCTTGCGCAGATGAATGGGCGTTTTTCTTTTTCTTTTTCTGCAGAACGGTTAAAAAAGTGGGTAAAGGGTACTGCCATTCTTTTAACCGTACAATTTTCTTCATGTTATCTTTGAAATTCTTGTGAAATTCACCCAGCCAGCCATCTTTATAGGGTGATAATATTCAACAGTCAAGAGAGCACATGAACATGAATGATTTTTTGTTGGGATAGCAAGGACTAAAGTAAAACTGATGCAATAGAGTAAGCAAGGTTGACGTAGACATGCGGATGAAATGTGGGATGCTTCATAACGCACCATCGTCAGTAGGTTGACTAGCTGAGATATTGATCAATCTTTGAGAAGAACGGGCATCTTGGAATCAAAGTGCACCGTATCGGCGATTCGTATTGACTTGGTCTGGCCCACGTACAATATGATGCGGCCTTACACGTACAGACTCGGGCCTGACTTGAAGATACTCGGGCTATCTCGTACCGAATCAATTGTCTCAGTCCGGCCCAGATACGATACACTACAGCCGATTCAATGCGTCTAGCACCGATGCGGCAAACCATACTTGGAATAGCTTTTCATGGTGAAAATAGGTAAATGTTGTGCCAGCAGTGCTATTACATCACAAGATCCTTGTACAGTTTTTTGAAATTTAGTTTTATTCCTGTGATACAACTTGGAGGAGATTTAGATCTCAGAGGGGTGAAGTGATTGGAAAAATGTGGTTGTTATTTGGCATGTGGTTGATATGGAACGTCAGAAGTTTCAGCATTTTCTGGTTTGCTGGCAGACAGGGTCAGTGCTTATGTTATGCATTAGAACTCACATCTTGCGGTAGATTGTGTCCCTTTTGGGTGCAAACACACACTGTGAAGATTGAAGAAAGGATTTTAACGAATGCAGATGCTGTCTGTTTCTTCTTATCCTTAGACATCAGGAGATCTGCCTTCTGAATTTCACACAGCTTGTTTCCAGTGATCGTAGCCAGCGTAGGATTTTGGGACGGGGGGATTCCATGAGCTTTACATATAAGGTGGCACCAATAAAGAGAGATTCTTGCTGGTAAAACAATTGGATAAATTTGCCGAACTAGAGAGGATCGGGATTTGCAGTACCAAAGTTAGAAGGGAGAGCGATGATGTTGCAAAACATCTAGACTTGATAGGGAAGGCTAAAGATGATGAGTCATTTGTGTTTTCAAGTACACAATGAGATGAGTTCAGACAGTCTATTCATTAAAAAGAACAAAACAATTTTGAATTATGCTTATATTTGTTTGTCTTCACAACAAATCTTTCACAGTTTAGTCGTCCGATTGGTTTCTTCAACATTCTTGGCAGACTGTTTTTGCGCTGCTATATTGTTTCCCAATAATGCTTCTTCCGTAGAACTTTTTGTAACAATTCCGTTTTCCGAGGGACATGAATTATAGAAGCTGTATTAAGTTTTCTGGATGTAGTCTCATGTCATGAGCCTTTTTCTATTTCAAGCTGATGGCAAAGCATTGGATGTCTCTTGATTTCGTGCGGTCAGGTTCGGTGTGCCCTTCATTGTCCCTCTGTTGCAGTTTTCTCTTGGCTTGTCAGCAGTGCTCTAAAACAATCCTGCATACTCGGACCTTTTTCTTCCTTCCTTTTACGTTACTTTTGGGCTTGCTTACCTATGTTCTTTCTGTTATATCGAAGGCGTGTCCCTGATGGATCAAGGTGATAGCCATTTACTTAACCATGGATTATAGAAATTAAGATAAGGCAACCACTAGGATCCATATTGTCTACTCTTTTTGTCCCCATTCTTGCCACCTTCATTTCTAAATGGTGATAACAAAGGCGAAATTGTAGCATTCCTCATCTGCAGATTGTTATGGTGATCTTGTCTGTGATCTTCCGTTCAGTGGAACTACTATGCAACCTTTTAAGTATACCCATGCAGGTTGGAGGTATGACACTCCCTGATGCACCACCCAACTGTAGATAGCACCAGGATTGCTGCCAGAGTCTGGTGGCTTCAACATTGTCCAACATGCCCTTTTATTACAGGAAGCGACTGCTCCTCAAGAGCTGCAATTTGTGTATAGTTTGCCCCTTGTCTACACTATGGGTTCGCCTACTCAGACCGTATATGGACGAATTTGATATGTGATTTTTATGTACGAATCATTATAAATTATTTAAATAATAATGTAATATTTAAAAGTTAATTTTTTTAAATTAAAAAAACATAGTTATTATGTAATGATGTAATAGGGGTTATAGATCTTACACTTCATAGATGAATAATATTAAACTCAATTGTCAAGTTTATTCATTTATTGATTATCAAGTAATGATATAATGTTTAATAAAATTTAGTTAAAACTGAAAAATAGACTAAATAATGCGTAAATGTTTTAAAGAGAGATTGGACGCTTCGGAGGAAACTCTCTCTCGGGAGAAAAAACAAGTCCTAAATTGTTTTTTTCTTTGAAAACGCTCGAGTGCTTCTTCTCCGTTGGAAGCCCCACGCAGATGCATCTTTTCTTCTGTTACATTCCGTGCATAAAAACTAAGATAATCATAGACCATTTTATTGAGATTATGAAGACGGCATTAATTCCAATAATTACCCACGTTTCCTTCTCCAACATCCCAACCAAACTGGCCTTTATCCAGAGGAAGCGTGGGGGCCCCATTATAAAATGGAGAGGGCGGGCCTGGTGGCCGAGCAGCGGCGACGAAGGACCCCATCATAAAATGTGAGTGCTTCGGGTGGGAGTGCTGGTTGTGTACTTCCTCGCCGCTTCTGTCCCCCGCGTAAGCGCGGCCGCGGGACTTCCCCCGCGGTGCTTTTTTTTTTTTTTTGGGGGGGCAAGCGCATACGTCTATTTACCGTACCGTGGCGTTTAAATGTGTACATTTTTTTCTTTCTTAACGGGTAGAATTCTGACTCTGTCGTTCACAACATTTCTCCTGAAATGGGGGATTCCTTTTTTTTTTCTTTTTAACATCTTCTGCCACGTTTCTGCCGTCTCTGCGATTTCTATCTTCTTAATAATTAGGATCATTTTGATAACGAGTTAAGTTAGGGGTGGAAAAGTCACCCTGGATGGTTCATCCCTAATCCATCCGAGGTGATTTATTCTACCTTTCTAGTTGAAGTGAAAAAATTCAAATTTATCCCTAATCAATCCCGGTTAAGATAAAAAGAGTCAAATTAAGATTAAGTTATCTCACCTCGGGTAACCTATCTTAACCCGACTTATCCTTTTATCAAAGTGACCCTATGTGATTAATCCAACCACCTCTTCTCGGTGGGTGATGGGGCATACCTAACATGTCTCGACCTAAAGTCTCACAAATCCGTGAAATAATTCTTCTTTCTTGGGTACAAATGATACCCCCTCCGCACCGTCCATGTCGGCTATGAAGCCCCACGATGTGATCCTGACCCTGCGAGTTGAGCCCTGCGACGTGGATCCTCCCCCCCTTGTAGCCTCTTCTCTGGCTGTGGGTGATTCTAATTGTGTCGTCCGGCCAGTCGTCTACCCTGGCTGCCTCGCCTGATGCTCCCCGACGCTCCTTCGCGCAAGCGTCACAACAGGTTGCCCAGCCTTCCGATCGTCTTCACAATGGGGGTCCCCCCATGGGTCCTCCTCCTCCTCCGGTCCGAGCCTACCGGTGACATCGAGCCCGATCCCAGCGTCTTTGACCCTTCAGTTGAGGTGCAGGTCACGGAGTCCTCTGATCTGGGCATGGCTCACCATGCTCCGGTTGATGGTTTGCTGCCCACTCCTACTGCTGTCTTCGTCCAGGCTGACCCGGCGATCTTGGTGGTTCAGTTTACGAGGGTTTCCAACCCGCCCGCAGGAGGAATCGGAGCGTAATATTCTACCCTTTACTATTTTTCTTAATGAAAATCACTTATCTAGCGGGCAGGGTGGAGCGTCCATCCCCTTCCGTAACAAAGGGGTGAACGGAAATATCGTCTCACCTTACAAGTATTAACTTTGAATTAAAAAAAAAAATCACGTGAGATCAAAAATTTTATAGGACCTCTCTCTATCTCTGGAACTTACGAGTGCATATGCGATCTCATGCGTGATGTGTGATGTGTTTGAAGTTGACGGGGAGAATGGCAGGGAGATCAAAAATTTTAAGATCCCTCCCTACTTAAACATGCTGCAAAACTTGCCCGTGCACCCCGTCGACACCACCGGCCAGTGCCGGTGCTTGAGATGATGTGTCGACCTCTAGTTACGTTGGCGGTGATGTGTGTCGGTGCACCAAGTCCGGTGCCGCTAGTGGTGTTGACGGTTTGATTTGATTTTATTTTAATTTTTTAAAATTGAATTGAATCAAATTAAAATATCAAATCAAATTGAATCGAATAAATTTAATGTAATTTGATTTAAATTGAAATTTTTATACCTTATTATAATATATATGAATTTAATAAATTATATATATATAATAAAAATAAAAATATTTATATTTTCTATGTTTATATGTGTAAATAATTAAATTTTAAATATGTTAATATATTTATAAAATATAATAATAATAAATAATAAATTAGATTTCACACATTATGAAATTGAATTGAATCGAATTAAATTTAAATTTAAATCGAATCAAATCAAATCGAAACGATTAGATTTAATTTTTAGAGTTGAACCGTATTATGAAAACCTCTCGGTGCCGCTGCGCGAACGTTGTTTAGGTCGGTACCGTCCCAAGCCGTGCACCACGGGCAGCAATGGCTCGGTCCGAGTGGTACCGTCGTGGCTGGCTGCAGCGTGTCGACGTATCACAATTAGTGTTTGTGACTTCTGGGTCTGTAAATTGTTCGGACGTGCGTTATGAGACAATAAATAGACCGCTGGCCGGGTCTCGAATTAATAATAATAAAATGGTTCCATGCTACGAGTGTTCCGAGTGATTTTCTGGTGGATGCTGTACGGCAATGTGAAAAACTGTTGTGATGACCTCTTCTGAGTGTTCCGAGTGCTTTTCCAGAGAAAAAAAAATCCCAACCCTTCTTTCTATGGACTTATTCGGAAATGGGTTGGGCATGAATTCCAGTAATCCAGTGTAGTTGATTAAGTTGGGCGTGGGGTCTCCTGTCATGGGAATGCGTTTTCAGGGTAAACAGATGTTTGGGCTCTTCACTGGGTGTATTTGGTATAATCTTATGACTCTTTTTTCTTTTAAAATAAAAATTTGGAACAGAATATTGTTTGGTAAGGTTTTCCTCATATATCTTTAGCCAATTTAAATTTTATGGTCAACAAATCAATTTGAGATTTGTAGCTCAAACATATCATCCGAAGGTTAATTACACTCGAGGAGGGTAAAATTCGCCGGGCCCAACACGGCCTAATATTGTCAGATCCAACAAAGCCCACTTCGACAGAGCCTGCAAAGGACCGTCAGCCCACATGTGAAATTACTGTGCATATAGGATCCAGACGCCGCATTTCTTTCTAACAGATGAGCGTCACCACCATCATCACATGGCTTTCCCCAGCATGGACTGGGTCACACCTTCCCTGTCGAGATTCTCGCCACGAAGTTTCCCTTCCAGGAATGGGCAAGCGCATAACGGGCAACCCTCACGATCAAGGAAACGTCACTCCGCAATCTACGTCATTTCCCAACCGAGGAACAGCCAGCACCACCAAGGCCTATATAAATAGGACCCCACTAGATCCAGAAGGAGGGAGAGGAATGGAGGCACCCCAATAGGCTAGTCTTGTAAAGACACAGAAGGAGAGAGAGAGAGACATCTTTCTGCTACCAGAGCTCTACGCCAAGGAGGAAGGAGGAGGGACTGCGGCACAACTACGGAGATAAAGACGCATAGAGAGAGCAAGGAGCCTGCTTATGCCAACAGAGCTCCACTCCACGGAGGACAGAAGTGCTCTCCAAGGCCACATAGCACTCTCCCAGAAGTGCTCTCCAGGCGTACAAGTGCTCTCCAGGCCAGGCCGACCAAGTACTCTCTCAGAAGTGCTCTCCAGGCCTACCAAACACTCCCCAGAAGTGCTCTCCAGACCTCCAAGTGCTCTCCAATGCCGCCAAGCACTCCCCCAGAAGTACTCTCCAATTGTCTCCAAATGCTCTCCGGGCCTACCAAGCACCCTCCAAGCACTCTCTCCAGGACAACCCCTATAATTAAGAAGGACATCGACAGAGAAGAGATGGACACGGTGGATACTTCTGTCATAAGAGCTTCTTACTGAGAATAGAGCAATCAGACCTACCACAGCAACAGAGAGGCTACCCGCAACGCCTAGAGAGAATCCTCCTCTTGCACGACCTTATCATCCAGCGAGCACTCTCCGAGTACCCACTGGGAGCGGCGAGCACGCGTGCAGGGGACCTATACGTTTCTCGGATAGTCTACTACGAACTCTACTTCTCTCTCACTTCGCTCTTCTCTATTGCTCATTGATCCCTTGCTGACTTAAGCATCGGAGAGTTGTCCCCTGGGGTAAACACCCGGGACTCCTTCTGACGTCTCTTTGGTTTCTTGGTGTTTACAGGCTTCAACGGGCGCGAGACGACTTCCCCAACAAATAAATAGAGAAGGTGGTACGTGGCCTAGGAACCATTTTTCTCCCGCTACAATACTCTATCAACTTAAGGGACCATCCAACTCCAAATTTCTCTCTTATTGTTAATAGGGTGCTTGGGAACAATTTCGCAGTTGCTCGTCGGAGGGGGAGAGGGAAGCTGGGAGGGTCACCGGGGGTGGGGAAGAGCGTGGAATTTCTTGTGGGTGAGGGGCCGGGGGGGTGTTGCTTACCATAGGAGGAGAGGGTGGTCGAGAAGCGCTCCACGGGTGGAGGAGAGGGTGAGATTTTTCTCTCTCTCTCTCCCCCCCTCTCTCTCTTTAATTATCTGATTAACTAAGGGTATTTTCATCATTTGAGCATCTTGAGTCAAATTAACCTAGTTCAATTAATTTTTGTTGAATGGACGAACGTCAGATATTTCTTTGTATAACAGCGGAGATTGTAGGGGTTTGTAGACAAATCTTTATAATTTAAGAGCCAATCGATGATTAACTAAGATTATAGTGACTAATTATTAACAAAAATCCTTAAAAAAATATGAGCCGACGGTTCATTTCACGATTGAACAATCCATCTCCCTGTCAAGAAGAAGATACACCACTTCAGACATTTTCGGTGTGTCCCATCACTCGTGGAGACGAGGTTGTTGGATTAATCACCTGATTAAGAAGACAGAAGCATAGCGGAATCTGCGAAGGCGGCAAAAACGTGACTGAAGATGCATGTTTGCCAAAAAAGAAAAAGCATTCCCCATTTGCGAAGAAATGTTGAGAAGGATTTCTTGGAAAGAAGGAAAAATTGTGAAGGTTTAACCAATTAGAGAGTTAGAGAGAGTGAGAGAGAGATCTAGAGAGCAAAAAAGAAAAACAATATATAATAGTATCACTTGGAAGGTCAGCGCAATAGGCGGGGAACAGAAGCGGCGAGGAAGGGCACAACTAGCACGCCCACCAGGAGCACCATGCCGCCGGAAGCCTTCGTCTCCGCAAGCACAGGCTCTGCGTTGCTCTACTGGCCGCTCTTCGTTGCTCCACGAACTTGATCAAACTTTAAGAGCAAGTTTTATTACTGAAATTTTGATCGGATTTGATGGTGGCTCTTCTCATTGTTGTTTGACTTGTCAGGTAACCGTTGCATCACCTGATATAAAGAAGAAGAAGAACAAGGAAGAAGAATTAGAATGATGTACGTGGAAAAGGTAGTGTATGCGATCATCTCATGCCATATGGTGACTGTACATGCATGTTTGCAGTTGATGGTGATCAGAAAACCAACGAGGTGGGAGCCGAGGAGGAGGAATGCTGTCAATGTTGCAGGTGCACCCGGTCGAACCCAGTACTCTGCCCCGGTGCGTGGACGTGCATGCCGATCTCATCATCGCCATCTCCATCGGGTCTTCTTGGAAGTACTGCGATCCAGCGCTGTATGGCACCTCTGCAATTTGAACAGAGTGCTGTTGTGATGACCTCTTTTGAGTGGCTTTCAATTCAAACGCCAGTCAAGCTAGAGAACATTTGTCACTCTTTTTTTTCTGCGGCCTCCTTCGGAAATGAGTTGGGCGTGTGGGTTCCGGTTTTGGGCTCACTTGATGTAAAATTTTGTAAGGTTGCATATATATATATATATATATATTAATTTTTTAATACTAAATTAATATATCTTTTGTTGAGTTTATTTCAATTTTATTTTTGATGCATACAAAACTAAATTATTTGGTTGCTTAACTAGGTTGTCAATCATGTTTAGAAGTTGATGGTTGCAGATCTTAGGTTATTATTTTGAAGAAATTCAAGAATCCATGCAAATAACCCGTGATATTTGAAGACGTTTAGACATTGCGTCGAACACTACGATTCGCGAACTGGGATTATGTTACTAAAACATAATTTCCTGATTTAGTGCCGGACTCTAACAGAGAAGGTGACTAAGAGAAGGTGGTCAAGAGAAGGTTACGAGGATGTGTTTGGAGTCGCTCTAGAGTTACAACAGCCCAAAATAATACAGAGAAAAAGGGATAACCAAGGTGGCTGCTGATAATTAAGTCTCGAGAACGGGTAATAAGTGCTTGAGACCGCATATTTAACAGCACTGTATAACTCATAATTTTTATAAATTTAAAAATTATGAAAAAATCATAATGAAAGAATTTTTAAAAGAGAAATAGTCTTAAGAAAAAAATCATTTCCAAACATAATATAAAAATATAGATATATAGCACTTTTTTTCTGGTGTTTTCTTACGTTTAGAGTCGTAGATAACATTTAGAACAGATATTGAGAAGAGATTTTAAAATTTTTAATCATTGGAATCCTCGCTCCCTTAAAATCATTTTCAAATATCCTAATCCCATCAGTTAATTTTACTTTATACGAATTTTGAAATTTAGAGAGAGATAAAGAGAAAAAAACGGAGATCTCAAAATCTCCTAAAAATTATCTTAAGATAATTTTCTCTCTCTCTAAGGATTTTGAAAAAATCCCCTTACCCACTATATATAATGAAAGAATTTTCAAAGGAAAAATAATCACAAAAAAATTACTTCAAACGATCGTATAAAAATGTAGATATACAGCACTTTTTTTCTGGTGTTTTCTTATGTTTAGAGTCGTAGGTAACATTTGCAACGGATATTGAGAAAAGATTTTAATAATTTTAATCATTGGAATCCTCACTCCCTTAAAACTATTTTCAAATATCCCAATCCCATAATCTAATTTTACTTTATACGAATTCTGAAGTTTAGAGAGAGATGGGAGAAAAAAGAGGAGATCTCAAAATCTTCAAAAATTATCTAAAGATAATTTTCTCTCTCTCTCTATGGATTTTGAAAAAATCCCCTTACCCACTATATATATATATATATATATATATATATATATTCCAAACGCAGCCGTAGAACACTTTGTTTTGGAGTGGTTTAGATCCTTAGGTTTCAAGATTTCGTACTCTCTTCAGAGATTTTAATATTCAGTCACCAAAATATCAAAAATAAAATTAAGAATTTTGGAATTATTTATCTTAAAATTAGCTGGGTATGAAATCTTCAACTGCCTGCGATGGGGTCGATCAGCTAGCTACCTAGCTTACCCATACATAATTCGCCGCGTATATTTCCAGAACAAAGGGCCACTGGACAATAAATAGGATGAAATTCGAACACCCACCGCAATAATAGTACTCCGGGACGTTCCAGCCAATTACTCAACTACAGTGAGCACCACGCGGATGCATATTGTACTATTTTTAATGCTCTCTTACTGTCATATTATTATGGATATTGATTTTGGCTCATTAATTTAAAGACTACACATCTTTTTATGCGTATCTGTTTATATTATTATTAATATTGATTGATGTTATAAGTCACTCCTTTCATCCTCCAATTGACTAATTTCATCTTATAATTAATGTCCCATCAAAAGAATGAGATCAGATTGGTTCGAAACTTAATTAAATTTTGTATCTCTGAGTTTCAGAGTATTAAAATCAAGTTTTATTTTCCATAAAATAATGTAACAAATTGCCTGAAAAGAATAACCACTCCATAACATTTCTCCTCTCTTATTACTTGAACCGATGCTGTGAACTTGTCTTTGATATTTGTTACACTCGGTCATTGTTGCCTGTTGCAGTTTTATACTGACTTAGAATCATTAATTAAGCTCGATCGTTAATTTAACGGTTGTGACTCCACAAAGCGGCGGCTTAATTTAGTCCTAGTTTAGTTCTTCATTAGAATTAGGAGATCCATTTAATCGATAAGAGAGAGCGGTGTGAGTCTCATCACTCTCCTCACACACAAATTAAAATGTTAACCAAAGTCGGTTAGCGTATTCGACTCTATGGAGTCGAATGCGTTAATTTGACCCGATTAACAAATTGGACCAGAGTGAACTCGAACTGGTCTAATTGGGCTGAAGTCACTAGATGTCAGGATGATTACACCATGTCCAAGTCATTTCCACGAGATTTTCATGATAGTTTTCAACGAAAAAGAGCCATAAATTTCCCGCTTTCGACTAATGCTCCAACAGTACCAAGAAGTCTCACAACTCATAAGGGTGTCCCATGCATAATGTAATAGCACCATATACATCCACCTAGACCTCGATTTATAAGGCGACAAGGAGTGCTACATACAGCAAGCATCAAGACACTTACTCGAACAAGGACAGACCAGGTCCATTACATTACCCTCTACTCATCACACGTACCAAGCACACAGATCGACGATGGCAACCACACTGCCTACATGGCAACGAAGCCATGCAGACACTATGAAGAGGACGAGGCTATATATACTGCATGCTCGTCGTTCATGGGCCGTCAGATCTCGCCAGCGAGGCTGGTGGTGCACCGCCTGGGACAGAATGGGGTAACGTCTGAGCAGCGGCACTTGGGAACGGCGGACTTGGTGCACACGCAGCGCCTGCAGCCAGCGTAGCAGGAGGTCCCCATGTCCGAGCACCTGCACTGGGGTATCAACGATTTGGTGCACAAGCAAAACTGGCAGCATGTCTTGATGCCTACCTCGCTGCTCTTCTCACCATCAACTACAAGCACAACGCGTAACCACTTGAGATCGTGTGTGTGGGTGTGGGTGTGTGAGAGAGAGAGAGAGAGAGAGAGAGAGAGAGAGAGAGGAAGAGCGGTGTATTCTGTGTGCATATGCAATGGGAGCTTGCAATAACATTACCACGGGGGAGGAGAAGGTCCGTGGCCAAGTCGGGGTCAGAAGTTGCATGAGAGGCCACAAGGAGCATCATCATCGCCACGAGCAGCACTACGGCGCCGCGCAGCTGGAAGCCTTCATCTTTGCCCGCGTAGGTGCTCTTCGTTGTTCTCCTATCTGCGTCGCCAACCTAGCTGGCGGCACCCCTCTATATAACAAAGCCCGGCCTTCTTTTACGGCCGTCAAAGGAAGCGAGAGAATGTCGCCATGTTTCTCGCAAGGTCACTTTGATAACATGTTAGATTATGATTAATTATTTGAGATGAATTAGGGTGAATTATTCTTTAATTTTTTTTTAAATTTAATAATTTACTCTTATTCTAAAAATAATTCATTTTATATAAAATAATAGAATGAGTTAATCTTAGAACGAGAATCTTAACTCTAATCAAATTTAAACAACTTAACTCTGCTATTTCAATTAAAGATGAATAAATAAAATAATTCATCCTGTTCCTCCCTTATTTTATTACCAAAATCATCTTTAAAGAATGTCCTTCTCCTATGGTAAAAGTGACATGTGCTTCCAATAGGGGACCTTGATCGACTCCCAGAAATGTGCATCACATTGGGGACTTGGAATGTCTTAAAATATTAATTATAAAATATTTTTTTATTTAATTGTGTTTGAGTTATTCACCATCCTTTTCTACAGTTTTACTTGATGGACCCCGTGGGGTGTATAACAAGTTTGGCTTGATTTAAGTGAACCAACCATGCGAGGCTACCCATTATGCTCCATGTGAGATCTACTGCCATCATTAAATGCGTTTAGAGTCACCTCACATGGGGTCCCCACGGTTTTCAAAAAATTGTCCATTGATCATTCGGTATTTTCTTTTTAGAACATTTTTGAGTGCTCTGGAGAATGTGTGTACCTGCTGATGAGAGTGATGACACTCCATAGCGTATACATGCTCTTGCATGCTCGATCCAGAGCATGTACATGCCTTGCCTTGGAGAGCCCTCCAGAGCACATCGGTCGGGCTCACATGTTCTGGAGAGCTCTCTAGAGTATGTTGGAGTGTGGAGATCGAGCACATGTGTGCTCGGGAACAGTACATATATACATCTTCAAGAATATTCAAGGGCATATACATGCCCTCCAAAGCATGTATATGCCTTGCTCCTTCAGACCATATATGAATCTTACGGGAGAGTGTCGAGGGCATGCATGCATGATGCATGTAGGTTGTCTCTATAGCATGTGTATGCTCTTTCAGAGTATATGCTCATCTTCTAGAGCATATATGTGCTCTCCATCTCATGTTTATGCTCGTTTAAGTATATATATATGTTGATGGGCCGATGCCCATTGGGCCCCGCCACGGTGGCACCGCCGCGGTGGCGGCCGGACGTGAGCACGGGCGCGCCCGCGTCTGCCCGCCCGCGAGCGCGCGCGTGCCTGCGTGCGCCCGCGCGCGCCCGCCCGCGAGCGCGCGCACGCTCCGCGTGGCGCGCTCGCGGGGCGCCACCGCGGCCCCCCCTCCTCTTCCTCCTTATCCGCCTCCGCCTCTCTCTCCCTTATCTCCTCCGCCCTCTCCTCCTCATCCTCTCGCCCTCTCCTTCCCCCTATATATACCCCCTAAAGGGGTTGTTTAAAATAGGAAAAGAGGTGTGAGCAGAACAAGAAAAAATAGAGGAATAAAATATGGAAAGGGAATATTATGTGTGGAGGAGAGATGGCACTATGTGTGCTAGTCATGGGAGACGACTTGTCGGTGGACGATGTCACGATGCCCGCGTCGGTCCGTTGAGTACGATGACATCAGGAGTTGTACCATGGTTGGAATTCGTCTCCGTAGGCCAAGGTATGTTTGTGAGGTGACGGATAAGTGTATAGGAGAGAGGATATGTGCATGTGTGTATAGAGAGAGAATTCGAGTGCATAGCGCCCGTGATGACTGTAGCAGCCATGTTTCTCGATTCTCTCTATCCCTTCTCTCTCCTCGTCTTATCATCTATATGTTAGATGGAATAGTAACGAGGGTAGTGCGTCGGTGTGCCGACTGCACGATATTAATTGCGGGTTAGTCCTGTGACGAGTACGGTCTGCATCTCTGGGGGAACCATCACTATAGTCTCAGGATTTGGAGTGTGGACCCTTGGAGTCGACTCTAGTAGCCGGCTCTGTGACTCCGCGACGATTCACGGGTAGGGGTCGACTCTGGTAGCCGATCTTGTACCCGGATACTGCAAGTACACACGTGCTTCTATTTCCGCTTCCGCTGTTTCGTGTGTACGTCTCATTTCCGCTGCGAGGTACGTCCTCCCACTCTGAACCCGTTTGGTTATATATATTTGTTGTATATATCCCCGAGAGGTTTTTCCCAACAGTGCATATGGTATCAGAGCTCAGAGTTTTGTCGCGATTTAATTTACGATAAATTTGTCAGCGGGTATGGTATCCTCTCTTTCTTGGGCTAACACGAGCATGTGTGTATTGCGACGTTTATCTCTCGAACTGATAGATAAAGAGGAACTGGCATAAAAGTGGCTATTTGTTGCCCTTTCCGGTGGTAGTGACCACGGCAACGGCAAATAGAGGTGTTGAGATGACCCGACTAACATCCTGTAAATTACATCTCGGATGGGTTCCGATTTGTACAGCTATACGATGTTTGTGGACTCGTAGGGTGAGTCTGTTAGTGCTTTCGCATGTTGGACATTGCGAGACTCTGGTAGTTAAATCACCACGATGGAATATGTAGTTCCACTATGCACCACTACCATACCTTGTTCTGAAAACCTCCAAGGGAATGAGATTGGTGGTTTACTGCTATTTCTGACTTTTCTTGCATTTGTGCAATTTAGACCAAGCTCAAAGTGTATTTTTAATATGTTTGAATTTACACTCTTGTAAGCATGGAGTCGGATTTAGATTTCAGTCATGAATATATTTCATGATAATATGTCATATTTATATATTTATTTATGTGCAAATTCGTTTTGCATATTATAAATATAAATTTGTTTTACATATTATATGCAAATTTGTTTTGTATATATGATATTATTTTTAAATTATGCAAATTTGTTTTGCATATATGTGCAAATTTGTTTTGCATTTATATTTATAATAATGCATAGATGAGCATGTTTATTTAGCGCCACGTGGTTGAGTGCTATTGCGATGTGATCGCATTTATTTGCAGCTTATTGATATGAGAATATGTGTTTCTCTCTCAATAGAAATTTTGCTCGAAGTCGTTCTAATTTCATTCAATAATCTTATGTGTGTGGGAGATGATTGTAGGTTGCCTAGCGTCTACTTTCGATGTCACCGCATAAGAAAGTTGAATGTGATTGGTTCAGATTTTTGGTAGCAAATTTAGACGCTGTGTAACAATGATGTCCACTGCTCTCAATATAGAATGTAGTGATTTAATGTGATGACCACTGACAATGTGTTTGTCAATCTCACTTTGGGTGAAAACTTAATTGGTTACAGTATTTGGCACCGTAGAGATCCGACAAAATAAGCATGAGTTGCTTATGCGATATTGGATCGTTATTGACAAGGATCGTCTTCTTTTTCTTCCTTTTCTTATTCGACTTGTGTGTCAAAAATTGAGGACCTAGACTCTGCCATGTGTCATGTGCTAGGATCAATGCCTATGTGTGAATTGGGCTTGACTGATCTAGCATGTTGGAAGCCTTTCGAAAAGGCTAGGAGTCATGGAATAATTATTGTCGAGTTTCTTCCTTCTCTGATGAAGAAATCATGGTCTTCCCGTGGAAGGAAATTTTCTTGCCTTAGCAATAATGCTAAGAGTCTTAATTCTCATTCGTTGGGACCATAGTCTGATATCCAACCATTTTCAGCAGGGGGGTGGGAATGTGTTTCTCACCACGTCACCACGTGCCTGATCACCACGTATCTGTCGAAAATAGTATGAATGATCAGCCTAGTGGGAGTACAACTACTGAGGAGTGCACACTCAGTGGGGAGTGCACACTCAGTGGGAGTGTGTTGGTGAACCTACTGAGGAGTGTTAAGACTCGAATGTAATGGCAAGCGTGGGTATGTCTCTCGTCAATTTGAAAAATTTTGATGACCATATGCTCATTTGTGAGCCTCAGAAATGATGAAAAGTCCAGGTTTGTCCAGGAGTTTTTTACATCATTGTCAGATTCCATGACACAACATATGTTTTGGGAGTTTGTAGATCCCTTACAGGTGCGCGAAAAGATTGAAAACTAGTGGCTTTTCAAACACGAGCGCAGAGCAGATGGGTCGATTATACGAAGCACGACTTATGGCGAAAGATTACATCCAAGAGTGGATATAGTCTATGATGAGGTACTATCTCCGATGGCGAGATTTTGGTCCGTTCATCATTCGCCAGTAATTAGCTATCTTTAGTTTTTGACTGTATTTTTCTATGGAGAACTAGACGAGAAAATTAATATGGCTCAGGCAGATGGTTTTGAGGCCAACATGGTAAGGGCGCAAAACTTGCTGCCCCAAGCATAGAGCTTAAAATTGATCGTCTAGACAGTGGAATGAGATGATTATCTCGTTTCGTTTCGTTTCGAGAAAATCTTCAATGGCCACTGTATGCACGTCAAATGAGTGGGAGGAAAGTGTTTCTCCATTTAATCATTGTAAGTCAATGATAGCTAATTATAATCATCTGGAGTATGATTCCCTATATGGGTGAGACAAGCTATGTGCTTGGAGTGAAAATTGTGTAGTATCACTAGTAATGGATCTTCTGTTGTCTCAGGAGACCTATAATGATAGAGTGATTGAATCGGCACAATTTCTCACCCATTCATACTCCCTTTGCTGAACCGTACTTGGTATTGATAATGAAAAGGAAGAAGTGTCAAGGGTGCCTTATACGCTTGAAAGCTAGATACACATGGTGTTGTGTGCCCACAGTATATTAGTTACACTGTGAGTCTAGCTAGTTGTCACCTGGGCTTTATAGGTCCCACGCATCTTTTGTAGACTTGCGAGGGACACTATAAGATAGATGCGCCAAAACTGATTAGTTGTAACAATGTGACGTCAATTTATGATCGAGATTAGCATAAGTCCATCTCGGGATTCGTATTCCTGTTGATTGGTAGAGCTATCTCGTGGTAGAGATTAGTCGCACATTATTTTTCTCCTCAGTAAAGGCACAGTGAGTGGCTTGTTCTGCTACGTTCTTACGTAGTGTGGTTGTGAAACGTCCTGCAATATTTGGTGAATACACCTCGAGATAATGGTGTATAACTGTATATAGGTTACAGTGAGCATTGGCCTTCGCCAAGGACGTTAGATAACATAATATCATTATATCTAGTATGAGAGTTAGTAGAGCGTCAACTGATTTGTTCTGGCCGTAGTTACTGATCTGACAGATTTGTTCTAGTTAAAGATCATGATGGGACATCATTAAGAATATAGTTAGATCATTCTTCACAGGAGTGTCCTTGAATGAATGGTTGATTTGCACATCGTCAGAGTGTCACCAGGCTAGAATCGACCCTCTCACACGGGTGATTCACCTTGGCGCTATAGATAGTGTGCAAGATGAGGCATTTGATATTACGCCGCCCTGGAGGTCTAGGTGTGAGTGTAATATCCCCCAAGCAACATAGATATGCCGCCTTAGCTGAGGCTAAGATGAGATCTAACACAGATCGGCCATGAGGATTTGACTGCAATCCTATGGAGCCTGAAAATCCGGATACGTGAGTCGCAAGAAGACGCTGAGTGGGAGCGACTGGTTTGCGTGACTCGGGTTAGCTGCGTAAGTCGCAACTAGACTGGTATCCGTGCGGTGTTTAATTAATCATACTAATGACACGCCCATGAAAATGGAAGAACACTGCAGCATGCGTATCATACCGCATGTGTAATATGACCGCATATGAGAATTATGAATGGATCCCTCTTCATCATTGTGTGAGCTCATGAATCACATTAGTGTGATTCCTTATGTATCCCCAGTGACCTGCATCGTTGTGTCATGAAAAAGATGCTTGATGTCGCTACTTTAGCATGTTACTTAGGGCGACGATTGATACCGTCCAGCGGGACATGTCTAGGAAAGCGGTCAAGATGAATTGGATTGACATTAGTAGCATAGGGAAGACATTTTATATCTCACCATGCTTAGCAGCCCATATCCGAGGAGGCTTTATTGGCTGTGTGATGATAAAGTCATGGGCACTAAGTATTTGGGGGTTTGACACTGCCTATTTTTGAGAGATCCAGAGTGTCAAATCAGGTGAATATATATTAAATGTCTGAGATACATACCGAGATGTTCTGAGTACTCCGTTAGTTAGGTGATGGCTTAACGGAATGCTCCCAAGTTGTTTGGATAAATCTCGCGGAGGTCACACGCTCCATTTCCTGTATGACCGAGAATTACAGACATTTTAGATTGTACATTATGAGATGAAGGATATGCACGGCAGGCCCTAATGGGCAAGTGGGAGATGTTGATGGGCCGATGCCCATTGGGCCCCGCCACGGTGGCACCGCCGCGGTGGCGGCCGGACGTGAGCACGCGCGCGCCCGCGTCTGCCCGCCCGCGAGCGCGCGCGTGCCTGCGTGCGCCCGCGCGCGCCCGCCCGCGAGCGCGCGCTCGCGGGGCGCCACCGCGGCCCCCCCTCCTCTTCCTCCTTATACGCCTCCGCCTCTCTCTCACTTATCTCCTCCGCCCTCTCCTCCTCATCCTCTCGCCCTCTCCTTCCCCCTATATATACCCCCTAAAGGGGTTGTTTAAAATAGGAAAAGAGGTGTGAGCGGAACAAGAAAAAATAGAGGAATAAAATATGGAAAGGGAATATTATGTGTGGAGGAGAGATGGCACTATGTGTGCTAGTCATGGGAGACGACTTGTCGGTGGACGATGTCACGATGCCCGCGTCGGTCCGTTGAGTACGATGACATCGGGAGTTGTACCATGGTTGGAATTCGTCTCCGTAGGCCAAGGTATATTTGTGAGGTGACGGATAAGTGTATAGGAGAGAGGATATGTGCATGTGTGTATAGAGAGAGAATTCGAGTGCATAGCACCCGTGATGACTGTAGCAGCCATGTTTCTCGATTCTCTCTGTCCCTTCTCTCTCCTCGTCTTATCATCTATATGTTAGATGGAATAGTAACGAGGGTAGTGTGTCGGTGTGCCGACTGCACGATATTAGTTGCGGGTTAGTCCTGTGACGAGTACGGTCTGCATCTCTGGGGGAACCATCACTATAGTCCCAGGATTTGGAGTGTGGACCCTTGGAGTCGACTCTAGTAGCCGGCTCTGTGACTCCGCGACGATTCACAGGTAGGGGTCGACTCTGGTAGCCGATCTTGTACCCGGATACTGCAAATACACACGTCTATTTCCGCTTCCGCTGTTTCGTGTGTACGTCTCATTTCCGCTGTGAGATACGTCCTGCCACTCTGAACTCGTTTGATTATATATATTTGTTGTATATATCCCGAGAGGTTTTTCCCACCAATATATAAAGTACTCCAAAAAAGGTAGGTGATTTTTATTTAAACTAGGCAAGGACCCAACGTGCATTGACGTGTGTGTGATACTGTGATGTCCGAATGCATTTAAAGACGTCCGGACGCATTTAACGATGATGGCAACCCCCACGTGAGGTAGAACACTTGGCTCTACATGATTGAACAACATAAACTGCGTCGCCCTTGCTGCGTCCCATGTGGTGCTTGCGGCCAGCAAGACTCCTTTTCACATTTGAAGAATCATTCATTTAAGTTTGTATTCAGTTTTTTAATTCCCGGTCTAAACTTACTAGAAATTAGGAAACGAGGGTTTTGAATTGAAATTAGTGACATTAAAATCAGAGGATCGTGATAATTTTATTTTTTGTTAATATGGCAAATGAATAATCTTAAAGCTAATATTTTGTGTCCACCGGGGGGGGGAGTGGCGTGCGTATAGGTCATTGAGGCCTTCGTAATATGTCGAGCCCGTACGTGGGAAAGATGGACCAGTAGGCGATAAATAGGATGCAATCTGGTCCTGTCCGCAACAAACGAGTTTCCAGTGTGTTGCACGGGGCCAAGCTGAGTCCATCACTCCATCATCTTGCTATGCGGTGTTGCATCCTGTGTTTAATGGCACGGGGGGCCAAGCTGAGTTTTATGTCCTATAATTAAGATATATCCTAATCGCATGGCTAAAAAAACCTCAAAATAAAAGCACGAAAGGGAGGCCGTGCCTGGGTGTTCTGACGCCGAGCGTTGACTAACCCAGGTCTATAATTAATTACTCACTACTCGGCAAGCCATGGATGATTGATTTTATGGATCTACGTAGGTACGTACGTGTTGAATTTATAAAATCACGATGGTGAGATGACTCGCAAATATTAATTGGGTAGATGTGACAAGATAAGAAATATATAGAGTTGGGTCTAAGACTATATTCTGATATCATCTTATAATCCTTAAAATCTAGATGCTAAGGTTGAAGGGACTCAAGACTATAAGCTCAAAGAACTCACGTGTATTTTTTGATATGAGATTTATCTCTCATTCGAAACTCTAACACTCCCCCTCAGTGTCAAGATAGGTTGTACAAATTAGATTAGAAGGGAGGTGACGTAAATATCATAGTGGACCTTGGCCTGTTCTGATATCATGTTGAATCCATAAAATCGCGGTGTTGAGATACACAGGCCTAGAATCATAAACACATGAACCACAACTCATTTAACTAATACGGAATTATTGCCCCGGGACTATGCCCAAATTCTAACAGTACGGATGTAATGGATCAATTTTGACACGAGTAGATTAATATCATTTTCAAAAGTTTTGCAAATATCATATTCAGATACTATCTTATTATTTGTATGAGAATAGATATGCATATATCCGTCACGAATATAGATATATCCGTGGATATTCATATATGTCCATAAACTATGAGTCGGCGTCTATATTTAAGAAAATTTGGCATTCATGATAAGTGAGAAAAAATTGATCATTTTTTAAATATTTTTTATTTTATAAAAATATCCTTGCAATTAAATAAGAAGGTCAAGCTCACAAATCTAACAAGGCAGACAACGAGTTGAGTTCTTGTCAAAATCATAAGCCCAACATGTATAGTGATATTAATACCATGTTCGGATCGGATATATAGATTTGGGTGCACCAAATTCATACCTGATCCGAATATGAACCGAATATTTTAAAAATATTCGAATCTAAATCTATATTCGATTATTACCTGACCCATAATAATAGATCTGATGCCGCGAGTAATCAAATTTATGGATACTTTTGACGACCCTAAATAAATGTTCCATCGGCATCCTTCAATTCCACGGTGGAGTCAAAAAGATCTTTCCATTTTAAAATTTGGATAACTAATTACAGCCTCTAGCATTGTGTGGGTCTTATTTTCTTTCTCACGTCAAAATTCATTTTATCCCCCGCCCTTGTTCTTCTTTCTTATCCTTATTTGGCACCTCCCGTCGTACACCCAAGGTCTATAATTATAATATATATATAATATAAAATTTATAAGTATTTAACATTAATGTGTTAAAATAATAACTAATATGTTTTAAGACTTATGTACACCATATACAAGATTCCAACCCCTCTCGAAACTAGCATTTAAAGTGTTAATTGATGTTTATGCAAACAAAAAGGGGATTGGATGGTACAACACGGGGCATCGATTTTGAGTTAGATGGTTTATTAGCTTAACACACACACTTGTCCAAGTCGTCGGATAATTCAAAACCCAGATGGTGTCTGGTTTCTTATTCTCCACGGGGCCCACAGCCAATACGTCCATCCAAAGCGGAATCCATGCACACTATCGTTCGTTTGGTATCCCGTTCAACCGTGATTTTTGAGATAAAATTATTTGATAATTTTTAATTTTTTATCGAATGAGTAAATAAATTTTAAATTTTCGTGCAAAGAAATTTTTTTTTTAAAAAAAGAGTCAAACACAGAAGTGTTCGGTTCTCTTAATCCATGAAAATTATATCGTAATAGATTCTTTACATTTTAAATAATTACAAAACCATCCTGACACTGTCCATTAATAGAGATGCTGGATTTTTTTTCAAAAATAGTTTGATCATGTGATTTTCAAATTGAGAATTTTCAAAGGAAGCCATATATATATTTCAAGAAAGGACGGTACAAATTTCTTCCTTGGCTTAGCCTGTCCAGCACCGCTCAAAGGAACCCCATCCTAAAGAATGCTTCCATGTGCCAGCAACACATCCAGCTAAACTTGGCTGTGGTGACAACGGGTGCCCTGTCTCATATATCGAAGCATTCCCCGGAACCAGAATTGATAGTATCGGGTCCACTGTTATCCCACACAATCACAAACACTGTCTCATGTCAACACCCGAGGCTCCACATTACTATGAGAACGATGCTCTGTTGCTCGCCTGTGGGCAGCCGGAGAGCGCCGGCGCCGCGCTGGTGGCGCAGGGCTTGGGACAGTACGGTTTAGATATCAACGTCCTTGCAGTGACACTCGGGAGAGAAGGACGTGCTGCATCACAACCAGATCTAGCAGGAAGAGGTCGACAAGTCCATGCATTGGCACTGGGGGCGGGGTCGACCGGGTGCACCTGCAAGGCTGCAATACCCCCCCCCCCCCCCCCAAGAGAAAGAGAGAGAGAGAGAGAGAGAGAGTGGTGTGTGCATACATGTGCTGATGCGCATGCATCATTGCATGCAATAGCGGCTTTCAGCAGCAATACCACGGCAGGGAAGGCCCAGTGCAGAGCATCGAGGAGGCCAGAACCCTGTGGCCTTGCTCCCTGCTCAATTATGTCCACTGGGGGCGTGCGATTGACGCTTATTCCCTGCAACGCACATTGTCATCTACTGGAGCCACTGTCACATCCGTTGCAGCTTTCTTTCCTCTACCATTTGCTGCTTGTTATTCACATGCATGTCACTTGAAGGTTTACCTGCGAAGTAGGTTTCTTTCCGGATGATTTAGAGATTCTCGCGAGATAGGTCTTCAATATGTGGATCTTACGATCTTCGTGTGTTCTCCGATGGACATAACCCATCTCACTTTATAGGAGGGACACCCCCACCTCCCCTCTGTCCCACTGTAACAGTGCACCCAGACCAGATCCGGAAACATGGTGAGGTGTCTCCCAACGGGATGTGTCTCCCAACGGGACTGTTGGCCACATGCGAACATCTCCCACTTGGTCAACAAACTATTATATCCCCACTGTTCGTGGGTGGTATAATATTTTCTTTGAATCACTCTCACTATCCGTGAGTATTGTTTCCACTCACCATCACTTCTATACTCTCATTATCCATGAGTAGTATTTCTGATACGCTCCCACTATCCGTCAGAGGTATCATTCTTCTCGTTGTCTCACTATACGTAAGTACTGTTCCGATACACTCCCACTATCCGTCAGAGGTATCATTATATTTATTATCCATGAAAATATTTCTATCTGACTTATATATTCCTAAGCCCCATTAAGCCAACATGCTTAATGAAATTTTCTGCTGAGATACTTTTCGTCAATGGATCAGCAATCATATCACTTGTGGGAACATAAGTTACTTTTATTTCCCCTTTCTGTACAATATCTCGAATATAGTGATATTGTACTTCAATATATTTTCCTCTTGAACTGTTTGTTCCACTGTTAATCAGGCTAATAGCCGCCTGATTATCACAGTACATCTCAATCGGTCCATCTACCAAGTTGAGATTCAAATCGTTCAAGAATCTTCTGATCCAAACTGCATGAGTAGCAGCGGTACTACATGCAACGTACTCAGCTTCTTGTGTGTATCGAGCAACACACCCTTGTTTCTTGCTTCCCCAAGAAACAGCAGCACCACCAAAGATGAACAAATGTCCCGACGTGGACTTTCCGTCATCTTTATCTCCTCCAAAGTCTGCATCTGAATATCCGAGAACCTCAAGCGTATCAGCTTGATAAACAAGACTGTGGTGTAAAGTTCCTCTCAGATATTTCAAAATCCTTTTAACAGCTTCCCAATGTGCTGGGCCAGGATTGCTTTGGTATCTACTTACCAAACTGACTGGGTATGCCAAGTCCGGTCTAGTACACATCATTGCATACATCAAGCTTCCGACTGCTTGTGCATACGGCACCATGAGCGGCTCTTGTCCCTCTCCGGGGCATTGACCCTTACACAACCGTTTCTGATGGACTAACGGTGTAGGTGCTGGATTGCTATTATGCATTCCGAATCTCTTTAGTACAGACCTCAAATATTTTTCCTGGTTTATACTCAACATTCTAGACTTTCTATCCCTTAGGATTTATACACCAAGAACATAGGATGCCTCACCCATGTCCTTCATCTCAAACTTTCCACTGAGTTCAAATTTGACTTTATTCAATATTTCTATGTCATTACTGGCGAGTAAAATATCATCCACATATAGGGATAACATGATATATGTACTCTCACTATTCATGACATATACACAGTTATCCAACTTGTTTGAAGCAAACCCTAGTTGGACAACTACTTCGTGGAATTTGAGATACCATTGTCTAGAAGATTGTTTTAAACCATATATTGATTTCTTCAACTTACATACCCTTTTCTCTTGGCCTTCCACCTAAAATCCCTCAGGTTGTTGCATATAGATGTCTTCCTTCAACTCTCCGTTAAGGAATGCTGTTTTTACATCCATCTGGTGCAGCTCCAGATCAAAATATGCAACAATTGCCAAGATCATTCTTATGGATGCAAACTTAGCCACTGGAGAATAGATTTCTTGAAAATATATACCTGATTTCTGCGTAAACCCTTTGCCAACTAATCGGGCCTTATATTTATCAATAGACCCATCAGCTCGAAGCTTTTTCTTGAATACCTATTTGCATCCTATAGCCTTTCGATTCTTTGGAAGATCGCATAATTCCCATACATTGTTCCTTTTCATGGAATCAATTTCTTCATTCATGGCATCTTGCCATAATTCTGTATCATGCGATTTTGTCGCATCTATATAATTCATGGGATCTACGAAATTTTCATCTTCCATATCTATCATCAGACATGAAGACTCACAGGAATACAAATGATAATCATCCATCCATGCTGGTGGAGTTCTCAATCTTTTGTTACCTATTCCGGGTTGACCATGCTGCATTTCATTCATAGGTACTGGTTCATTTTCCATATTTTGAGGTTCTTCCTCAATTTCTGGATCATTTCTAGGGACATCATTGTAATAGTCATCATCTATTACAACCAGAGGTTCCTTCTCTTTTTCATGAGATTCATCTTCCTCTAGATTTTCTAGAAATGTCGCATCCCTATATTCAATGATCCCTTTTTCTTTATGAAAAAATCTATAACCAGATGATTTCTCACAATACCCTATGAATCTACATTTCAATGTCTTTGGGTCTAACTTATCTCTAAGTTGACTCTGAATGAGAACGTGGGTAATTGATCCCCACTTCTTTAGGTGACTCAGATCGGGTTTCCTCTCATTCCATAATTCATAAGGTGTACCCTCTACGGATTTTGTGAGAATTCTGTTTAAGATATGATCTGCCGTAAGTAATGCCTCTCCCCACAAATTCTTAGGGAGACCTGAATGTGATAGCATACATCTAACAGCATTCATTAAAGTTCTGTTCTTTCTTTCTGCCACACCATTCTGTTGCGGTGTATAAGGCATTGTCACATATCTTTTAATTCCGTGTTCTTGACAATATAACTCAAATTCCTTTGAGTTATATTCCCCACCTCTATCCGTTCTTAACACCTTAATGTTCCTTCCATGTTGCCTTTCCACTTCCATTCTATATTTTCGGAAGCAATCAAATACCTCTGATTTTACAGAAATCAGATAGACATAGGCAAATCTGGAATAATCATCTATGAAGGTTATGAAATATTCCTTGTTGTTATATGTCTTTATACTTAGGGGGCCACAGATGTCCGAGTGGACCAACCCTAACAATTCATTTGATCTATGTCCTACTGCGAAGGGTTTCTTAGTCATTTTTCCTACTAAGCAATGTTCACAAGGTGTTAATTCCACCTTTGACAAACCTGACAGTAGACCCATCTTAATCATTTGTTCCATTTTAGATTTTCCGGGATGTCCCAATCTAAAATGACATAGATCAAGGAATACTCAGAATCTTTAATATTATTATTCTCAGTGTCAATTACAGGGATACAAAATAAATCATGTTCGGGGACAAACCTCCCCATAGCAAGTACTTTCCTATCTTTCCCTATTGACACTCAGTTGTTGTAGAACCGCACTTGTAGGCCATTTTTCATCAAGGCCGGTACAGAGATCAGATTCCGCCGGATTCCAGGTGCATAGAACACATTCTTGAGGACCATGATGTTATCCCCAAGATCCAGCCTATATGTACCAACACCTTCTACATCCAGATAGGTGTTATTACCCATATATATCCTCTGTTCTCTTGCCTTGAGCTTGTTCAGCATCACCAGCCCCTTCTTCGTCTTTGCAATGTGACGAGTGGCTCCAGAATCGACCCACCATTCATTTGAGTCGGCAATCGCGGCATTGCATTCCGTGACGCCGACGAATTCTCTCTTTCCAACTCTTCTATTTTCTGGGTGTTTGTTTCCACCCTCATTACCTTTCTTTTGGGGACAATTTGCCATAAAATGGCCAAACTTCCCACATGCGTCGCAAGCACCACGAGGAGCCTTCTTTCCTTTGCCTTGGAATTTGTTGCCCTTAAACTTAGGCCTTTGCGTTCCGAGTGGGCGATTCTGGCCGGTGGGCTTTCGGTGTATAGCATTGGCCTCCTGCAGGTGCGCTTCTAGTTCTTTTCTCCTGGCCATTATATCTTGCTCAATTGCTAATCGAGCTGGCAAGTCTTTGACACTTATAATGGAACCACTCATTCGTAAAGTTGTGGCAGCCATGTCTAATGATGCTGGCAAACTATTCAATATAGTCGCCACCTGCATCTTTTCTGAAATTTTGGTTCCCGCAGTCGACAGCTCCTTAGCCATGACAATCATTTTATTCACATGCTCTACTACGCTATCACCTTCCTGCATCTTACATGTGTTGTAACGATGCAATAAGAGTTGAGTATTCACCTCTGTTTTGGTGTCATACTTCTCTTTGATAGCATTCCACATTTCATTGGAGGTTTTGTAAGTTTCGAAAATTTTTATCAAATTATCCTCCATAAACATGAGCATTAGGCTCTTAGCCTTTTTGTCATCTATTAACCATTGCTCTCGTTTTTTCTTTTCCACTTCCGTGGATGTTACAGTAATTTCTGGAGCATTGGTGTCAATGACATGTTCAATGTTGTCATGGATAAGGGCATATTGGATTTTCCGATGCCACATGTCAAAATTGGTTCCATTAAGCTTGTCCAACTTAGCCAACTCTGAAGCAATGAGTTTACTGGCCATTATGATTATAATAAATCTGAAAATATGACAGCTTAATTTAATAAGCCTAAACATGATGATAAAAATTAATCTAAGGTTTAAGTTGATTAGTTCTATCATTTATTTGTGAAGGATTTGATATTTTTGTTTTGTCTTGTTTTAGTTTCTGGTCGAAAATAACTAATTGGCAAAATAATTAAACATGTATAACTAATCACTAAATGATAAACATCATTTAACTATATATCAATATCCAATATCATGAACAATTATCTATACTAATTGAACAGAATATGATTGCAAATGTATAGCTAATTAGGAATTCATTATCCAATAGTATATTTATATCATTTGAATAAGATTTGAATATCACTAATGTTAATTAATAAACTATAAAAGAATTATATCATAAAACTTTCTTAAATGGTGCTATCTGTGAAACGAGTTTACTGATTATCTTATCACATGAAATTATAAGTAAAGGGTCTTTTATCTTTTAGTGGGCCCATAAAACTTTCTTTGATGGTATTATATATACATATATATCTAATGCAAGGACAAGACTGACTCACGTGAACCATAGCAAATGAGTCATGATATTTGTCCTTGGATACAGTGGGTACGAGTCTACTCTCTCCTTTTTATGTATGACAGATGTCAGTTATTAATCCCTCTCCCCTTTTTATAATATTATATTAATCTCACATTACTCTCATGCCAGACTTCGTTCCTTTCACTTGAGAGGAAGGCTCTGTCCTTCTCGACAGATGTGAACTGACAGAGTTTATCTAAATTTGACAGATGGGAGAGTTCAATGACCCGCCCTCTACTAATTTATTAACAGTCTATTCACTCCTCCTTTTAAGGGAAGAAAATCCAGAGTGCTAGAGCACTTACCTGGTCGCAGGCAGGGATGAGTATCGGTTGTGTAAGTCCGGCGATAGCTTCTCTGGTAACAAGGTAGCGGTGGAGGGAACCGCAGCGGCGACGTCGGCGGAGGTGGGGAACACGAGTGGCGGATCAACGTGGTGTTGTTCTCATGTGGCAGCAGCGGACGGTGGAGCAACGACGGGCGGCCGACAGCGGCGGCAAGGGGTTGACGCGCGATCTGGGAAGCTCGACGGCAGCGGCAAAGGCATGCGGGATGGAGGCCGACGGCGAGGGTGCAGTAGGAAGCCGGCAGTAGCCGTAGTCGCTGTGACGGTGGGCGGTGCGGCGGACCTCGGCACGCGGGCCAACAGCAGCGATCTGAAGGGCGGGAGCCGCAGCGGCGGCGACGATGGGCAGCCGACGGTGGGCGGCAGCATCAGCGTTGGTCGGCGGCTCAGTGGAGGGGGCACCCAGGCGACGGAACAACGCTCTGATACCAGTGAAGGTTTACCTGCGAAGTGGGTTTCTTTCCGGATGATTTAGGGACTCCGGCGAGGTAGGTCTTCAATATGTGGATCTCACGATCTTCGTGTGTTCTCCGATGGGCATAACCCATCTCACTTTATAGGAGGGTGCTTCACCCCACCTCCCCTCTGTCCCACTGCAACAGTGCACCCAGACCAGATCCGAAAACATGGTGAGGAGTCTCCCAACGGAATGTGTCTCCCAACGGGACTGTTTGCCACATGCTAACACCACTACCTCTTGCCCTCTCTCTATTGATGTCGTCGCCACCACCTTTGACCTATTAATCTGTCGTCTATCGCCTTTGTTCTACTGGTTAGTGGGCATCCATCATTTGCCATCTTTCATCCACTGAACGATTAGAATAGTCTCATCTTGCAAACATGTTAAACTATAATATAGTTATATTAATAGAGTCCTCTCCACCTTAAAATTTTGAGTTAAATAACTCGATCAAATAATATGAACAATAACTATTACCGATCATCTGCCCACATTAGAGATTGGCCAGATGAAGTAAAACCCTTTATTGATCGAATAGTAATTAATTAGGCCTTCTGTATTTTCGGGATAGGATAGCGCGGTCGACTCCCGATGGTCCAATGCGTTACCCGACCCCGGGTAAATCGGATGTGTGTGAGAGAGGTGCGTGGGACCCATGCACTCTCTCTCGTCGGATAACGCATTCGCACTATCCTATCCCGAAAACAAAGTGAGCCTTAGAGAATGGATGGATGGATCAACTAAATCATTATAGTTAGTTTCCTTTTTACCACACGTAATTTGCCAAATCATTTCAACATTTTCTTACATAAAAATTATTGTAATTATTTTATCATAAAATTATATTAAAACATTATTTCTGTATTCTTTGACATAAACTCAAAACCCCAAGTCGGAGAACACTAAATTTACGTTTGACTTTGACGACCATCCAAATCAAATGGCAAGGAAAAAGTATAATAAATGGAGAGCAAAATACGTGGAATTATAGCATTCTCAAATTTTTTTTCCCTCGAGGCATCTATAAGATCTGAGCGATCTTGAATATCTCCCACTAAATAGAGAGTTTTTCCACACAATCACAATAAGTCTGCCTTATTCAGACAACTATCACAAGTTCATATATATATATATATATATATATATATATATATGTGTGTGTGTGTGTGTGTGTGTGTGTGTGTGTGTCACAGGAGAGAACGAACTCTTTATATATCCCACCACTTCGCATGCACAGAACACTCAAAATAGACCTTCACAAACCTAGCTATGAATTAAAGGTTTGAAGAGTCTGTGGTGTGACTCTGCTCGCACTTGAGCGTACGCAGCGTGAGCAGCTGAAAGAGTATGTATGATAAATCTGCGGTCCCCTCAGGTTCCCCTTCTTTACATGTAGTAGCAACTGCCCTATTTCCTGACAAATTTCATAACACCCTATTATATATAGTTTTTTGGGGTTAGATTCAGACAAGAACAAAAACAAAAAAGGAGTTAAGACTTCGATACACTGTCCTGCCAAAGTGCAATCAGACGCAATGACAAATTCACAAGTTGGATGTTACCAATGTTTGACATGCAGTTCGTATCACTCGTACGATATTTTTATTGGTACGGTATGATACAGTTAGTAACGCCACATATCACAGCCATAGCGCTAGTTTGACGTGCCACCAGAAAATTAGCCCATCCAGTCCTATCGTCAATGAAACTTAGCCTCTCGCACCATATGCGTACTATAGATCGGGCGTATCAATTTTTACTGAATATGATGTGATACGTCCTATACCGCACGTAGCGGACCGATATTACAAACCATGGACATTACTTGAGATGATGTTAAAAAATGTGAAAATATGTAACTATTATTGTTGCAAGAGTAGTATTATAGTGGCATACCTTTTTACATCTTCTTCTACTGTATAAGTCTGAAATATATTGGACATTTCTAGCCAAATTTTATTATTAATTTCTACTTTCAACATAAAAGTGATCTCCTAAGTAAAGTTAATTATAATTGATATTAAATACTTACACATGATTTACAAGGCAATTTTCCCATACTTTTATTTCTTAACCCAATCTAGAATGTTTCAATGAATTGAATAATTACTTAAAGAGTGCGTCAATAACTTTAAGACATCTAGCTTGTTTTTTTCTCTCAGAAAGAATTAAACTGAAATCTTGAAAACTTAGAAATGCTTTCTACGAGAAGTTGGTCCAAACACAATCTTAGATCGGATAAATCTATAATAAGGACTCAACGTGGTTCCCGAGGCAAAGATGATCCTCTACACATAAGCGCTGCAGATTGCCGCTTAAAAAGTTTCAATACAATAACAAATGGTCATAGGCCCAGTCTGATCAAAATAGCCATTCAGCAAAAAACTTGATGAAATTGGAACAATCTGTGGTAGACTGATTGACTAGGATAGTGTTTGTTTTGATGTAATTATCTCTAGTTTTTGATTTACCGATTTTAAAATCAGTGTACTTCTTAATCTTAAAATAGGAAGTATTTTGTTTAGGTGACTGTAAAATAAAATAACTTTTTTATTGGTTAGCATGATTTCAGCTAATTTTTTCTCTGGTTTTGGTTTCCATCTTAAACTAAAACAATAGAATCTTAGTGCCATGTTAGACCACTTAATCTTCTTTACACTGTTTTACAACGAAACAAACAACCAGAAAACATTGTAAAATAAAACAAATATGGAGTTGTATAGTGTTTTAAAATGAAACAAACAAACCGTAAATGGAAAGGTGACACTTTACATATGTTAATCTATCTCTAATTAACTCCTTTTTGATCGGAGGATAGAGCTAATTTAATTATTTTTAATTATCTTATTTTTTTTCTTTGATAACTGATGGTTGATTTAATGACATAAATTAGAGATATAATACTAACACAAGATAGATCATACAATTTCAGATTGAACACTGAATCACACTTTGTTTCATCCCATCTATGTTGAGGCAACTTATTCTTTTGGTAGATTTGAGAAATAAATGAATCCTGATATATATAACTGGGTCATATAAGAAGAAGATAAGTTAATCAATAACAAATAAAAGTTGAGGCCAACTCAAATATAATACACATGCTTGTGAATAAAGTATCATGCTAGCACACAAACAACACTATTTAGATGTAGTGGGCTGTTATTAAATATTATCATCATAGACACCCATACAAATTTAGTTTACAAATGTATATTAACAATCAGACTCAGTATGATGCTACGAGGTTATCTGAGGAGGACGGAGCAAGTAATATCCCGGGGTAGGGAAGGAGCAAATCTATCTTCTGAACCACAGAAGATATGGACATAAGTATTATCATCTGTCTAGTTGCAGTAAGATTAGGAAGTTCAATATTGATAACATAGAAACTGGAATGGAGAGAGACAAGAATGCTAAATATCCCCCTCCTTTTTCAATAATTGGAAGAATGAAACAAACTAGATGTAAATTAAACCTTTTCCAAGAGATTATTATTGGAAGACTAACGTAGCATCTTTACATTAAAGATAATTTAGTAACAAAAGCTGTGTCTAAGAAATAAAACAGAAGAGAGCAAATATTAATATGCTACAGCACTATTTGTTGGATACTAAATAATGCTTGAACCAAGTAGATATAGCTGATATAAAATAATTAATCTAATATTAATAAAATTGGCATGTTCTTATTTTTCCTGTTTTAGAGTTGCAAAGATATTATCAGTGAACAAAGAAATGTATTTGGCAACCACCCCATAAGAACCAACATGTACATCTAATCAACTATATAAGCTGCCGCACAATCTTCTTCATATTCGAATTTCCCCTTCTGTATAGTTGGAAACAAAGCATATAATTCCCTTTCTTCACATAAGAATCACACATTATTTTTAAAGAAAAGAAATAGAATGAATTTGTCCCACCAATGGGACCTAATTGAATGGGACCTAAAAACACAGGAACGAGTACATGCCATTCCTTCGTGCAGATAGGAGTGTTGCCTCCCTTAATAATGAAAAGAAGAACTTCATCCTACTTTTTCTTAGCAGGAGAGAATGAACGTACAAGGGAACATGAGTTCAAACAAGAGACATACTAGAGGGCCTACGGCCAGGTCCTTGAGCCGAGGAGGAAGGTGGCTAGAGGTAGGGTTCGATCGAGGATGAAGGGCTTCCGAAGAGGCGGAGAGGGAGCAAGGGTTCGCTAGAGGATAGAGGGCTTTTAAGGATGAGGCAATCAAGAGAGTTAGGGTTCACTTGAGGATGAGCGCATCCACCACAGACTTTCGCGGATGAGGCAATTGAGGGAGACTGGGTTTGCTCACAACGTTACAGACTTCTCAGGAGGAGGCGAGGAGGCGATCGACAACATCGCGACCTTCTGAGGAGGAGGTGAGGAGACGATCGCAAGAGGGCTTCCGACAAGGAGGCTAGGCAATCGAGAGAGGGCATTTGAGGAATGGGACGAGGAGGAGATTGAATGAGGGCTTTCAAGGAAGTTAGGGTTCGCTCACGAGCTAGTGCGGGAGGAGGGCAAGATCGATCGAAAGAAGTCGTTGGAGAAAGAATTCCGAGGTTAATGGGGTTGAAATAACTCATTCCACCATTTTGATGGAATTAGTTATCATCATTCTTAACCCTATTTTCTGATATATTCTCATTTCGCTTAACCCTATATATGTCCACCCAAATTAGTCATACTAAACACAGAATAAGATTATGATAGGGATATATATCCTCGACTTATCTCTATCTCAAATGGGGCCTAAGAAAATTGACAAATCAAATAAATCATTGCAATGTCCTATATATGACGTTTTTGACAGATAAAATACTTAAAATAATTCATAATATAAAACTTATCGTACATAGTTTAATATAATATTTTATCATATAATTATATCAAATATTTTTTTAATCTCTAGCTTAAAGTTCGATGACAATAACGCCAAATTTAAATTTGTTCCTTGTCACCGTCCAATCAAATAGTGAGAAAAAAGTGTAATAAATGGCTTGTAAAATAACATTCTCTAATGAGCACGAGGAGAGAGTTGCCTAATAAAATTAACTCCGAACTTTAATTAGTGAAGGGTGATGTCAAATGACGTTAAGTTATGTAATTTAATATCTCATCAATGAAAGGTTGTTTGAACACTTAAAAAGGCGAAAGGGACTCTAGTGTAAAAAGACGTGTCTCTTTACCAACTTTTTTGTCAGAAATATTTATAAATTCCAAGCAAGCAATTGGGTATTTTCTAAGTAGGGAGAATTTTCACATAGTTATGATAGTTTGGCCTCTCAAATAATTGAGATGAGGTGTAGTAACACAGATAAAATCCCATATCTGGAGATCAAAGCTCTCCTGATCCAGCCCGAAAGCATCCGCTGCGAGTTCATGATGGTTGCACTTGACAACTGCCACCTATTGTTTCGCTGCACTAGGCAAGATGACTTCCTGCATATCCTTCACGTGAATGGCCATTTTTTTAACTGAAAGTTAATATTTGTAAAGTGCGAAACGAGGGAGTCTGTTCATCCCTTTATTACGGAAGGGATAGGACGTGCCACCTCGACCACCAAGCAAATACGTTTTCATTAAATAGTGCAAAAAGAAATGAACAGAACATGGGGGATACAAGAGACGAGCAAGATCCGAGGGAGGGGGAATACCCTGTCAAAGATGATAAGAGGGCCAAAATAACACAACGGCGAAGCTCAAAGTAAAAGAGACAAAGGGCCAGAAATAACAAGAAGGGAAACAAAGGCCAATACACGGGATAAGGCAACATTGATATAGAACGCAGGACGTGGTCGCCGGTGACAGCGAGCTTGGCCGGCGGTCGGGACCGCGCCAGGGGTGGGCCACCCACACCGTGGACGTGCGCGCATCAGAATGCAGGAGCTCGAACATGGGTAGGACACGGGGGTAGTGGGAGGACCACGCCGGAGTAACGACGAATGGCTGCAAGGCGGACAAGGCCCACGAATGGCTCCTCATCTGTAGCCGAAGGAGGCAGAGGCAGCAAGCTTGGCCGCGATCGGGAACACGCCAGGGATGGGCCACCCATCCAGAAGACGAGTGCGCATTAGCAAGCGGGAGCTCGAGCAGGGGCAGAGGCATCAACCTGAACGGGGGGTGCTTCGACCTGAGCGGCAGTAGGGAGGGTGCAACGGCCACACCGGGGGCAACGACCAGGGCGCGAGAGGCAGCAGGGGAGCCGCGGCAGTATTGACCTGAACGGGGAGGTGCAACGTGTAACGACCCGAGAATTCGATTACCGGGAAGGCCCGATAACCCGAGACTCGCACCGCCACCCACGAGCCCGAAGACTCGGAAGGGTTAGAAGGATGGTGTGGGAACTACACAAGTATCATGAGTAATTACAGAAATTAAACAGTTTGTATTATTAAGCAGAAAATAAATTAACATTTCACATGGTCCACAAAATAACAATAAAATAACAACAGTAGTCCATAATTAGTACAGAGACAAGAAAAGAAAGTACAGCTACACGGGACATACCCCGGCTCTGACCTCTGGCACTACCTCTGGGCACCCGCACCACGCTGCGCCCCAGACGCGCTCCCCTGGGGCGGCGCCTCACCTGAAACACGGTGAAAATACGCAGGGAATGAGTCTCGAAATAAGACTCAGTAGGGATCACTCGAACCCTACCTCGTAAAACGGGAAACCACTACGCTAGCGGTAGGAGAGTATCTCGGAAAGGAAAGCCCTGCACTCTACAAAACAAAGATCCTACGGCACGCAAACCGGCACACGTGCCACGGTGAGACAACCGAAGCTCAACGATCGACCCGGCAAACCCGAAGGTCAAAGTCACGAAACTGACAGTCTGACACTCCGCACTCGACAGGAGTACCTCCCACTAGAAGCACAATCGGTAGCGTCCCCTGACGACTTACACCGCACCGCAGGTGAACTGCCTGACGTGGTAGCACCTACCCAAGGCACGAACTCCGCACAAGAACCACAAACAAGTGCCTAGCTGGGGTCACACCCGTCGACGTGGATCCAACCGCCCCCAACCACGTGTGCACACACAGACTGCGCGTCCCTGGTCTGGCCCTCTGACCGGTTTTCCCCTCAGCCGGACTCTGGCTGCAAGACGTGGGGCCCGACGGCAACCGGTCCACAAACTGCCTCTAAGGGTAAGCCCGTACACCACTCCCTGGTGCGACCAACACCGCGTACTGGTAGGCTACGACTAGTGGAGGGTCACTGAAGGAGTAGACTCTCAAGTCACGGAAAATGACGCCCGCATCCGACGACGCACGTGGACCACCCCACATACCGGCCCCGTCGCACTGTGACCACAGTCGGACTAAAAATAGGGTTGCAACCCTCTCGGGGCAACCAGGCGCCTGACGGTCCACCCCTGGACCGTCACAGGCACGTGACGGTCTAAGCGGGACCGTCACAGGAAGCCTGACGGTCCTACGCAGGCCGTCACACTCTCAGTGCAAAACAGGATGTAACGCGCCTGCCCAGACGCGTTACGGACTGTGACGCGCCCACGCTGGTGCGTCACAGGGTGTGACGGCCCACACCGGGGGCGTCACACCGCCTGGGGGTTCAACCGCCCAAAGGCGCCCTGACGCGCCCACCCTAGGCCGTTACAAGGATGTGACGCGTCAGGCCTGGTGCGTCACATGCCTTGACCCCCAACGGTCACAAACCAACGGTCGGATGCCTCTGACGGCCCACCCCAGGCACGTTACACGCCTATAACGGTCTATCGGGGGCCATCACATTCCCAGCCCCCAGCTGGTTAACAGGGGCTGTGACGCACCCTCCCAGGCGCGTCACATGGCTGTGGCAGTCTATCGGGGGACCGTCACAGCCCCTGACCCCCAAAGACTGACAAAGGGCGTGTGACGCACCCTTCCAGACGCGTCACACCGTGTGACGGTCCCTGGAAGGACCGTTACACACACTCGACGGCGAAACGGCGAGAAACGGCCAAAAACTCCGACCACGCCCCCATGCCTCCACCGGAGAGGGGGAAATCAAAGGGGAAGACCCCTGGAGACCCCTAGCATGATTCTAGGCCACCAAAACATGAAATCATGCATCAAATCCATAGATCGGGCGAGCTCTCCCCAAATCATGGAAGACCCCAAACCCGCTCAATCACGGCCCTCTCGGCCTCCCCTCGGCCTATAAATCGCGGAAATGAACGGCGGGGAGCTAGGGAACGTCACCCTACCTCAATGGAGCGAATGCTCCGCCGGATCATCCACAAACGCAAGAAATCGCTTCGGAAAACCCTCGTTCTTCAAGCTTCCCACGAGCACCGCACGTCCCCACGATCGCCTAGCCGCCGCCCACGTCGCCGCGCCGTCGCCCCGCCGCCGTCTGCAGCCAGAAGGGAGCTCGCCGCGCTCGAACGAGAGGAAGAGAGGGAGAGAGGGAGGTCGCGGTGGGGAGAAACGGAGGAGGAAGAAGAAGAGGAAAGAGAGGGTGGGGGAGAGAGAGAAAATAGGGGGGTATTTATAGAAAATTCTAGAAAATACCAAAAAATAGACAATTACGTTTTCGGAATCCTCGGGACGCACCGATCGCAACGGTACCACTCGTGCCCAGCTGGTGAATGACCCGGTCCACCCGCAGCGAGGTTCCGAAGGAACTGTTGAAACACACGCCGGAAATCGGAAAACACGCGCGGAAAAGCCGCGGAATGCTCCCGGGCCTCCGAAACATCTCCGGATCGCGCCGATCCGAACACGAAAGATGTCCGAATCGAAATTTTAGACACAACGGAGCTAGACACTCTGAAAAACTAGATCCGGGACCCACGAAGAAGGATTCGAAAGGTCCGGGATATTACAGCCCTCCCCCCTTAAGGAATTTCATCCTCGAAATTGAGAACAACCCAAGGGGAAAGAAGAGAAAGACTCACTCAAACAGGTACGGGAACTGCTGACGCATCTCGTCCTCACGCTCCCAAGAAGCCTCACCACCAGAGTGCCGCTGTCACACCACCTTTACCAAGGGGATGACCTTGTTCCGCAGGCGCTGCTCTCGCCTATCCTCCACGCGGATCGGAAACTCTGGGAGAGAGAGATCAGGAGTCACCTCGGGCCAAATAGAAATCTCGAGCACATGAGAGTCATCTGGCATATACTTCCGCAGCATCGAGACATGGAACACGTCATGCACCGATGCCAACTCAGGGGGTAACTGCAACCGGTAAGCAACCTCACCGATGCGCTCCACAATCATAAAAGGACCAATATAGCGGGGACTCAGCTTCCCACGCCGTCCAAAACGTATCACCCCCTTCATCGGAGAAACTCTCAAGAACACATGATCGCCCACGGCGAACTCGAGGGGCTGCCTCCTACGGTCAGCATAGCTCTTCTGCCGACTCTGAGCCGCCAACATGTTTTGACGAATCACGTGCACCACATCCACACATTACTGCACCAACTCGGGTCCCGTCAAAACACGCTCACCCACCTCAAACCAATCGAGTGGAGTCCGGCAAGGACGCCCATACAATGCCTTATAAGGAGCCATGCTGATGCTCGAATGATAGTTGTTGTTATAGGTAAACTCCACCAACGGTAGGTGGTGAATCCAACTCCCATGCCACTCCAGGCAGCAGGATCTCAACATGTCCTCCAAAGTTTGGATGGTCCTCTCTGACTGACCATCTGACTGAGGATGATATGCCGAGCTAAATACCAACTCTGTGCCAAGAGCTCGCTGGAAACTCCTCCAGAATCCAGAAGTGAAGCGCGGATCCCGATCCGACACGATCGAAATGGGAATCCCATGCAACGGCACGATCCGCTCCACATAAAAACGAGCCAACTTGGACACACCCCAGCTGACCTTAACCGGTAACAACCGAGTTACCTTCGTCAGCCTATCCACCAGCAACCAAATACTGTCCTGCCCACTCGGGATCCTCGGCAACCCCACCACAAAATCCGTGGTCACGTGGTCCCACTTCCACGCAGGAACATCCAAGGGCTGGAGAGTACCTCCTGGTCACTGATGCTCCGCTTTCACCTGCTGACAGATCAGGCACCTGGCCACAAACTCGGCGACATCTCTCTTCATGTCAGGCCACCAGAACTGCCTCCGCAAGTTCCGATACATCTTTGTCGCACCCGGGTGTACGGTGTACCTGCTCCCATGAGCCTTGCGCAACACCGCACGACGAACCTGCTCCTCCTCTGGGACGTACAGCCTGCCACGAAACCTCGCAGCACCGTCCTCGCCGAGCTCCACATCAGCCATCGCCAGAATCCGGGGCAACTCGGGGTGCGCATGCTGAGCCTCTGTCACCTGACGACGGATAGCATGAGTGACAGTCAGACTCGCAAGTACTGCCAACCCTGGCTCCTGGGGAATCTTGAGCCAGAAAGATACTTCGGGCACTTGTTCCCAGAGCCTCCACTTCCTCAACAGCAAGGCACTGACCGCGACCTTCCGACTCAAGGCATCGGCGACGACATTCATTCTGCCCGACTGATAAGACAAGGTGAAGTCATAATCCTTCATGAATTCCATCCAACGCCTTTGCCTGAGGTTCAGGTCTCTCTGCGTGAACACATATCTCAAACTCTGATGGTCAGTGAACACCTCGAACTTCCCACAGTACAGATAATGTCTCCAGATCTTCAGCGTGAAGATCACCGCCGCCAACTCAAGGTCATGGGTGGGGTAGTTCTCCTCATGGGGCTTTAGCTACCGAGATGCATAAGCCACCACTCTACCATGCTGCATCAACACAGCACCCAATCCGACCCCGGAAGCATCTGTACACAACACAAGACCTCCTGACCCAGAAGGCAAAACCAACATCGGAGCCGAGGTGAGCAATCTCTTCAGTTCCCTGAAGCTCTGCTCACACTCCCCAGACCAGACGAAGGGCACATCCTTCCGCGTAAGTCTAGTCATCGGGGTCGCAATGCGAGAAAAATACTGCATAAATCGACGATAATAGCCCGCAACTCCCAAGAAACTCCGGATCTCCGTCACAGACCTTGGCCTTGGCTACTGCATTACTGCCTCAACCTTGGCGGGGTCCACGGAAATGCCATCACCAGAAATCACGTGCCCCAGAAAGTGCACCTCGCAGAGCCAGAACTCGCACTTGTTGAGCTTCACATACAACTGGTGATCTCGCAACGTCTGCAGCACTACACATAAGTGGTACGCGTGCTCCTCGGTAGACCGTGAATAAACAAGGATGTCGTCCACGAATATGACCACGAACTGGTCCAAATACGGATGAAATACCCTCTGCATCAAGTCCATGAAGGCTGCAGGGGCATTGGTGAGCCCGAACGGCATCACCAAAAACTCATAATGCCCGTACCTTGTACTGAATGCAGTCTTCTCCACATCGAACTCGCGAATCCTCAGCTGATAGTAATCGGACCGCAAATCAATCCGCGAGAACACTAGCGCAGACTGAAGCTGGTCGAACAAATCATCAATCCGTGGCAGCGGATACTTATTCTTAATGGTTACTTCATTCAGCTGCCGATAGTCAATGCACAACCGCAGACTACCGTCCTTGTTCTTCACAAACAACACGGGCGCACCCCAAAGGGAAAAGCTAGGATGAACGTACCCCTTGGCCAGCAGCTCCTGCAACTGCACCCTAAACTCCCTCAACTCAGCGGGGGCCATACTGTAGGGAGCCTTCGCCAAAGGTCCCGTACCAGGCACGACCTCGATCACAAAATCGATCTCCCGCTGGGGAGGTAACCCAGGCAACTCCTCGGGAAAAATGTCAGAAAACTCGCACACCACCGGAATGTCCTTGACATTCGGCTCCATCTGTTCAGTCACAACCACGGACGTGAGAAAACCCTGACAACCAGAGTCAAGCAATCGACGAGCTCGAATAGCGGAGATGAGGAATCGAGAAGAGGTGGAACGGATACCTTGGAAATAGATGGTCCGCTTGCTCGAATGCTGGAAGTAGACCCTCTTCATTCCATAATCCACCACTGCTCCATGAGTCTCGAGCCAATCCATGCCTAGAATCACATCGTAATCCCGAAGCTGCAACGCATACAACCTGCCTGGCATACTCCGCCCATCGATCCAAATCGGAACCTGGTCGAAGCAATACGGGGTGACCATGAAATCATCCGAAGGCAGTTCCACTGCCAAATCACAAGGCAACTGGGTCACCGGCTCCTCGATGCTCAGCGCGAAATCCTCCGAAATAAACGAATGAGACGCGCCAGAATCAAACAAAACCCGAGCCGCGCAACCCAAAATCTGAACGATACCTTCCACGAGCTGCGACGCCACTGCCTCTGCCCTGGTCATGTGCGTGATCTAACCTCGAGCTCTCTGCCTGCCTCCCACACTAGCTGGCCTGGGTAGCGGCAGATACTGTCCCTGCTGCTGCTGCTGCCTCTACTGCTGGGGAACCGGCTGCTACGGCGGCTGCCTCTGAGGACAGTCACGCGACATGTGCCCTGGCTCGTCACACCGAAAATAGATAATTGGCGTTGTGCACTACCTGCCTGGGTGGAACCCACTACAACGTGGACACGGTCCTCGCGACCCACCCACTGATCCCTGACGCTGCAAGGGGATCGACTGCTGTACACTGCCCGATGAAGCTTGCCCCTGATCCTTGAACTTCTTCTTACTGAACTCTTTCTTGAAAAACTTCTTGACCTTCATGCCAAAAGACGCAGATCCTGTCACCGACGCTGCCTGTGTCGGCACTCCCGAACCACACAACGCATGCTGGAAGGAACCCTGCTGCTGGGTAGCCGACTGCTGGCTGCGACCTGACAAAGACTGCCCCTGGCTGATCGGTCCTCGGGTCCTCTGCATATCAATCTCCAAAGAAGCCGCAACACGAGACCCTGTCTCCAGATCAGTGGCCCCGTTCGCGATCAGATGGTGCCTCAGCTCCTGCCTCAAACCCTGAACAAACTGCGCGGTCTTCACCCTCTCATGCTCCATGATGTGAGGTGCATACCGACCCAGCTCGACAAATCGGGCCCTGTACTACAATACGGACATGTCGCCCTGCACCAGCTCTAGAAACTCACGCATCCGCTGCGTAGCAACGTAGTCTGGACAGTACGTACGCTCGAAATCACTGACGAAGTCATCCCACTTGACCTGCTCAAGTGGACGAAGCTGAAAGGACGTCTTCCACTCGGAGGACCACCACTTCTGAGCCGTACCCTGCAACTGGTTGTAGGCCAACACCACTCTGTCTTCGGCAGCACTCTTCGCAGAACTGAACACCCGCTCCATCTCGTCAAGCCAATCACGAGCCGCATCGGGGTCTGGCTGGCCGCTGAAGTAAGGTGGATGGAACTGCAAGAAGTCCCTCACTGCTCGGCCTAGCCCACCCCAAGCCGACGAGCCCTCACCAGCTTCTCCGCCGAACTGTTGAGACATAAGCTGGTACATGCCACGGAAGAAATCTTCGGCCCCCGGAAGCCTCGCAGTATCCACTGCCTCGGTGGCCACTGGTGGCGCTCGACTATGCTCCTCCTGGTCCCTCTGGACCCCCTGCTGGATCTCCTGACCTACAGTCGACTGCCCCTGCTGAGAGCGAGTGCTCTGCCTCGGGGCCATGCTCGTTCCTAAAGCAAAAGGCAGAAAACACAAAAATGGCAAGGTTAAGGAAAACACACGATGCCCAATGCCAGTATCAACTGTAAATCATCGTTGTGGACTAGTGGACCACCACAATTACTTATAATTCTTGTATAATTCCACAACCGCGCGCTGATACCAGCTGTAACGACCCGAGAATCCGATTACCGGGAAGGCCCGATAACCCGAGACTCGCACCGCCACCCACGAGCCCGAAGACTCGGAAGGGTTAGAAGGATGGTGTGGGAACTACACAAGTATCATGAGTAATTGCATAAATTAAACAGTTTGTATTATTAAGACAGTAGTCTACAACAGTAGTCTACAACTAGTAGTCTACAACTAGTACAGAGACAAGAAAAGAAAGTACAGTTACATGGGTGTTCGCGAACCTTTTTTTTCTCTCTTCTCTCGCTCGCGAGTCGACCGACCAACTGACCAACTGGTGGTCGGATGATCAATTGACGACGCGGGCGTGCCAGTCACATGAGTGACAATTTTATGATGCGCTCATTCTGACCCGTGTCGGGCGAATGTGAGGTTCGGTCGGGACCAGCAGTCCGCCATACCATAAAGGCTATGGCGTTAATTACATCCCCCGCGAGGAGGGAACACCTTTGATTAATTGCCGAGATGATGGGATGTCGAGGCCGGAATAAGAGATACAGAGCATGCGAGTGATCATGCGAGATGCTATGATTGACTACACACGATTAATTTGGGTAGGCCTCGGTGCATGGCGGAGGGCTTAGGCCCGAAGGCCACCTTCACGCGTAACAAGACCTCCGATCAGGCGTAGCCTGACCTTCCGGTAATGTCATTTGATATACCGAGGAGGCGCACACTCAAGCATGAATTGACGCGACACGAATGCCCGAACTAGGGCATAACGGCGAAAACTCGAGACATATAAATTCAAGCTCGAACAAGCTAATTTATTCAGTTCACTGATCAAAGAGTTTGCTTCATTCTATGGTTGACACCAGAAATCATCCCGGGAGCGGGGAAGAGACTGGAACGACACAACGACATGATTTGGCGTGAAACCGATGCAACGCTTGCGAAGACAGGGGCTAAAATGCATGAAACGGCGCCCTGAAACGTAGGTAAATGGATTAATACGGCGCCGGAAACCGTAGGTAAATGGAAAAGATGTATTAAACCGGCGCGGCCTGATTGGGGCGCGCCGGGAAGGGCGCGCCATTTTAAGACGCGCCGTTTAAGGTGTGCCATGCATGAATGGCGCCGATTTAGCCCAATTTCTCGGACACCAAGATTTTTGTTGGTTTATTTATGGATTTATTAAAATGTTTTGGGAGATTTTTAAAAGTTGATTGTGTTGATTATTCGTGGATCGGTCCCAATCCGTCCCAAAAAGTCAAGTCACGGGCTCGCGCGAGGTTCAGACTCGAGCGCGGCGATCGTTCCGAGTTTAGACTCGTTCGAGCCGGAATTTCGGCAGCATCTCTCCATCCCGGAGGATTGTCGGGGAGAAGCGGGGAGTGCTCACGTGGCGGAGCAACCCCTGAGAGCCGGGTGGCGCAACGGCGACCGGCAAACCCGAACGGAAAGGAAGACCCCGAGGGCAAGCCTGCTAGGGGCACCGAGTCCGTGGGCGACAGTAAGTGAATGAGGTGACTCAATATGGGAGTGAAAACCCCGAGGGCTAGCCTATGAGGGGCACGCGACCTGAGTCACCACAACACTCGAATCGGGACGACCAATAGAGGAAGGAACTCCCGAGGTCTAGCCTACAAGGGAGACACAACCCACGGCCACCACGAAATCCATTAAGGACCGTGGATTTGAACTGTAGGGCGTGGGCCCATTGCTGTGCATTCAATAGCCCATGGGGATATTCTTCATCAATGGACGAACCCTCTGCCGGTCGAATGACTGATGTAGAAGATTGGGGGAATGTTCCCCTCCCCGGGCACTGGAGTGATGCTATAGAGCATAACACTGTGAAGATCCGAGCGGAGCAGAAAGAGTAGCGCAAGACGGTGAAACCCGCGGGCTAAGTGAGTTGATGCCGGCATGCTATGAGATTAGCATGAGGGCTCGGGGAGGAGATATATACATATCACGTTCGGAAACAAACCAGCGAGGGCTCGCCGTAGAAGAGGAAAGAAAGACAGAGGTAATCCCCCCGGTTTGGCCTATGAGAAGAGGCACATCGGCGATGAGGACGTGCTCCCCGGATAGAGATAGACAGAGATGCGCACAGAGGTGCGTCTCTGATCACAGGATCCATGGCGCATACGGTGCAGAGCCCGGCCGTTATACTAAAAATCAAGAAAGAAAAGCCCCGGAAGGGGGACAATGATTCATATAGCCCAGGAAGCATCCATCGTCGGGGGAACGATTACATGGGAGTACATATGTCGAAAAATCATCGAATGCACATTCGAGAAGAGATTAGAGAAGGCATGGAGAAAGGATAGAGCGTCAACCACAATAGCATTCCATTCATCCCGTGAACAGCACGGGTATGTACACAGTATATACATTCCGGCGCCGGCGTTGTCGCTCGGCCACCGTTTACATTAACAGAGGCTCATCACAAATGAAGCAGAGGGGAAGAAGTAATGGTGAGAGAAGGGGGGAGAAAAGGATCGTATCATCGCCCCTCCCCCTCTTTCTCACTTACATTGCAGCAGGGGGAACGAAAACGGAAAATCAGAAGGGCGAAATCGACGGGGAACACGACGATGACCCACCTACGAGACAAAGAAGTAGTCGATCTTCCTCTCCGACACCGGGAGGTTTGAGCAGAGCAGCATAGGGGACGGCGGCGGCGGCCAACGAACTCTCAGAGAAAGGGCTCTCCACTCGCCACGAAGAAAACCCTCTGATTCCCCTTTTTCCTTTGATTCTCTTCCCTTTTCTCTCTTGTTTTTCTGGTTTTTTCGTTTCTTTCCCCCTTTTGTTTCAAAGGCAGGCTATATATATAGCCTTGTCGATCCGGCGCCCTGGGGAGAGGGCGCGCCGTTTTTGATGGCGCTGGGAAGCAGTCCCCCGATGACAATGGGCACGCCGTTTTCTGATGGCACCGTTTTAAGCGGCGCCGGTGACCCTTCACGCGCCGTTTTAACTCGTTTGCTCGGCGCGGGCCGGTCAATGGGTCCGGGGATGATTCCGGAGACTCCAGTTGACTGTTCCTTTCGCCCTGGTCTTTGAAAAACCTTGACGTGGTGTCGAGGAAGCTCTCGATATGACGAACGGCCTTGATCAGACCTCCGCGTGTGTCTGGCCCGAGCATACGGGTAACCTGTTGGCACGGCCTCTGACACTGTGATTTGTGCTTCTGGTCGAGACACACTCGTGCTCGAGGCTTCTTTGCGGGACGGTGTTGCATCCCGGATGATTCTGCCTTGAATGGCGATCAATTGGCCACTAAAGGGCCCATTATGACGAGGAGCCGAACCCATGTCGGGTGATCGGGGTCCTCTGCTGACAGAACCTTCGGCCCCTTGTTATGGATGGCCGAGGACATTTTTCCCCCTCGGGAGAGCCATTGGGTAGACCGTCGTCCTTGGTCGGGCGACGGATGTGGGGTAGCGGCATGACGAGGTCGATGCCGGATCATTGGGCAGGCTTGGTCGCGCTGCCGGTTGGTTGTGGGTTCATTCCGACTCTCCGAAGGTGAACTCCCCGGTGTTCCCTTCAAGGTGGCTCGGGGCTCTGGGAGCTTGAAGAGCCTTCAGTAAGCTAGTCTTCATCGGCTTCTGCGCTTCAGTGGGCCGTATCATTCGTCTTTGTGGCTTGGTCACCGAAGGGTTATATTTTGAGTGCCAACAACGGGGCATACCCCGGATCTGACCTTTGGCACTACCTCTGGGCACCCGCACCACGCTGCGCCCCAGACGCGCTCCCCTGGGACGGCGCCTCACCTGAAACACGGTGAAAATACGCAGGGAATGAGTCTCAGAATAAGATTCTGTAGGGATCACTCGAACCCTACCTCGTAAAACGGGAAACCACTACACTAGCGGTAGGAGAGTACCTCGGAAAGGAAAGCCCTGTACTCTACAAAACAAAGGTCCTACGGCATGTAAACATGCACACGTGCCACGGTGAGACAACCGAAGCTCAACGGTCGACCCGGTAAACCCGAAGGTCAAAGCCACGAAACTGACAGTCTGACACTCCGCACTCGACAGGAGTACCTCCCACTAGAAGCACAGTCGGTAGCATCCCCTGACGACTTACACCGCACCGCAGGTGAACTGCCTGACGTGGTAGCGCCTAACCAAGGCACGAACTCCGCACAAGAACCACAAACAAGTGACTAGCAGGGGTCACGCCCATCGACGTGGATCCAACCGCCCCCAACCACGTGTGCACACACAGACCGCGCATCCCTGGTCTGGCCCTCTGACCAGTTTTCCCCTCAGCCGGACTCTGGCTGCAAGACGTGGGACCCGACGGCAACCGGTCCACAAATCGCCTCTAAGGGTAAGCCCGTACACCACTCCCTGGTGCGACCAGCACCGCGTACTGGTAGGCTACGACTAGTGGAGGGTCACTGAAGGAGTAGACTCTCAAGTCACGGAAAACGATGCCCGCATCCGACAACGCACGGGGACCACCCCACGTACCGGCCCCGCCGCACGGTGGCCACAGTCGGACTAAAAACAGGGTTGCAACCCTCTCGGGGCAACCAGGCGCCTGACGGTCCACCCCTGGACCGTCACAGGCACGTGACGGTCTAGGCAGGACCGTCACAGGAAGCCTGATGGTCCTACGCAGGCCGTCACACTCTCAGTGCAAAACAGGATGTAACGCGCCTGCCTAGACGTGTTACGGACTATGACGCGCCCACACAGGTGCGTCACAGGGTGTGACTGCCCACACCGGGGGCGTCACACCGCCTGGGGGTTCAACCGCCCAAAGGCGCCCTGACGCGCCCACCCTAGGCCGTTACAAGGATGTGACGCGCCAGGCCTGGTGCGTCACATGCCTTGACCCCCAACGGTCAAAACAACGGTCACAAACCAACGGTCGGATGCCTCTGACGGCCCACCCCAGTCGATTTACACGCATGTAACGGTCTATCGGGGGCCGTCACATTCCCAGCCCCCAGCTGGTTAACAGGGGCTGTGACGCACCCTCCCAGGCGCGTCACACGGCTGTGGCGGTCTATCGGGGGACCGTCACAGCCCCTGACCCCCAAAGGCTGACAAAGGGCGTGTGACGCACCCTTCCAGACGCGTCACACCGTGTGACGGACCCTGGAAGGACCGTTACACACACCCGACGGCGAAACAGCGGGAAATGCCCAAAAACTCCGACCACGCCCCCATGCCTCCACCGGAGAGGGGGAAATCAAAGGGGAAGACCCCTGGGGACCCCTAGCATGATTCTAGGCCACCAAAACATGAAATCATGCATCAAATCCATAGATCGGGCGAGCTCTCCCCAAATCATGGAAGACCCCAAACCCGCTCAATCACGCCCCTCTCGGCCTCCCCTCGGCTATAAATCGCGGAAATGAACGGCGGGGAGCTAGGGAACGTCACCCTACCTCAATGGAGCGAATGCTCCACCGGATCGTCCACAAACGCAAGAAATCGCTTTGGAAAACCCTCATTCTTCAAGCTTCCCACGAGCACCACACGTCCCCACAATCGCCTCGCCGCCGCCCACGTCACCGCGCCGTCGCCCCGCCGCCGTCTGCATCCGGAAGGGAGCTCGCCGCGCTCGAATGGGAGGAAGAGAGGGAGAGAGGGAGGTCGCGGTGGGGAGAAACGGAGGAGGAAGAAGAAGAGGAAAGAGAGGGTGGGGGAGAGAGAGAAAATAGGGGGGTATTTATAGGAAAATCTGAAAAATACCGAAAAATAGAAAATTACGTTTCCGGAATCCTCGGGACACATCGATCGCAACGGTACCACTCGTGCCCGGTGAACAACCCGTTACACCCGCAGCGAGGTTCCGAAGGAACTGCCGAAACACACGCCGGAAATCGGAAAACACGCGGGAAAAAGTCGCGGAACACTCCCGGGCCTCCGAAACATCTCCGGATTGCGTCGATCCGAACACAAAAGATGTCTGAATCGAAATTTCAGACACAACGGAGCTGGACACTCCGAAAAATCAGATCCGGGACCTACGAAGAAGGATCCGAAAGGTCCGAGATATTACACAACGACCTGGGTGCGAGGGGCAGCAGGGGAGCCGCTGGAGAATTGACCTGAACGGGGAGGGGTGACGACCTGAACCGGGGGGTGCTATGACCTGAACGGTAGTAAGGGAGAGTGCAACATCATCCAGGGCGCAAGGGGCAGCATGGAAGCCGAGGGGGAGAAAAAGGGCAGGGGGACAGACGGAGGGGAGCCAGGACCAGCAGGCGAGGAGGCCGACGGAGAACCCACAGGCTGGGGAGGCACGGAGGCAGGGGCCACACCAGGGGGATGCTTGAGGGAGAGCGGCCAGAGGAGAACAAGGGGGAAGCTGGGAGCAAGGGACGGGCCACCCACAGGGAGGGTGGGAGGACCAGGAGAGAGAATAGGAGCACAGGAGGGTGAAGGAGGGGCGACTGCAGGGAGGCCAGGTAGTGCACCCGCGGGAGGAACACCAAAGGTGGAGGCTACTGGAGCTAGCAGAGGAGCACCAGGCGATGGGTGGCCGGAGAAGCCCAAAAAATAGGGGACCAAATAGGGGGGGAGTCCCATCAAGGGCTAGAGAGTGAGAGAGCAGGAGCTCTGAAGGCACGGGGGAAAGACCAAAGACGTGGTAGTCTGCGGTTGGAGGAGACGCGATTGGGCCGAGTAGACCATCACAGGGTCAACCGCAGAGAGGGCAGAGTCTCCCGAGGGCGAGAGCGTAAGCGAGCGGCCAAACGCGTGTCGCCCGACCACGGGAGGAGAAGCGGGCAGGGAGGCACGGTCGCCGCCAGAGGGACCATCCGGGGGAGAAGGGACACCACCGGTGGGACCTCCAGGGAGAGGAGGAAAGCCAGAGAGAAGCCCATGGCCGGCAGCAGCAGCCACAGCACCACCCACGGTAGCAGGCGGAGGAGAGAAGACCACGCCCGTATGCCCGAGCACGACGACGGGCACAGGAGGGCGGACGGCGAGACCAGCGGTGAAGGGCGGCGCTGAGCCGGGGGAAGCCGGAGGGGAAGGCAGCGCAACAGCAGCGGACGACGGAAGAGCTGGGGGAGGGAGGAGCCCAGAACCAGTGGCGGGAAGGACTGCAGCCGAAGGCGGATCAGCAGAGGGCACCGCCTCAGCGGGAGGGCACACCGAGACGGCCGGGACGCAGGCATCGCCAGCGCAGACGACGGCAGGCCACCTGAGCTACGGCATGAACCTCCAGAAGGAGCACCGACGCCATACACCGCAACCGGAGCGAGGCTGCCCAAGAAACAATCAGAACCGGGACGGAGGCAGCACCGGCGAAGGAGCCGGCACCGGTGGAGGGGGGGCGGGAGGACAGGCGACCAGCAGGCAGGAGCTCCCCCCCACTCCGGCCATGGCCGGAGGGGGGGGGACGCGAGCAGAAGGAAGGGTCGCGCGCGAGTGCGGCTAGACGGATCGAGATTCCCAACTCCCAGTTCTATGTGAATGGCCAGTCATCAAGGGGTTCCTCTTCCGCTTCTCCAAATGGTCCCCTGACTTTGAGTGCAGTATGGAATCCCTTGTTATTATGGGTTGGATTGCACTGCCTGGTCTAAAACCTCATCTCTTTTATATGATTCTTGTGTCCGCTCTATTATCAGAAACCTAATTGCCCTCCGCACTGATGGGTTTGAATACACCGACTTTTGTGTACGAACAAATCTAGAACGACCGGATAACGCAGCGGAAAAATCAATCAGAACACAACCACATGAACACCAAAGATTTACGTGGAAAACCCCTCCAATGGAAAGGGGAAAAACCACAAGCAAGCCAGAGGAGAAGATTCACTATGAACAATAATGAAAGTACAAATAACTCAAATCTCTTGCCAAGACTTGAGTTTGATTACAAGAGAATAACTGGGATTCAAACAGAACCAAACTCTCCTACTCGATCACAGCAGAACCTACTGCAAACTTGATCTTCCCTGTAGTGAGAAACATGTTCAGCTGATGAAGATCTCCCCTTTCTCTTCACCTTCTCCTATAGCATCACCCTCTTCCCGGAGCTACAGTAACCTCTTTGCTTCACCCTTGATGGCCTCTTAGATCTCCCCTTGCAACTTAGGGTTTAGACCCCAATGAGATGTTATATATCTCTAGGGTGGTCAAGAGACAACCCAACATCTAGATCCACCATTCTTGGCATGTCCCATGACTTTTGGATTAAACAAACCAAGGAAATCACTTGATCTCGGACATGGGAACAAAGGTCAACAAAGTCTGCCTCGGGACTGGCGGTCGACCGGACCTACAGGGGCGGTCGACCGAAAATTCTCAGACAATCGTGTTTTAGCTCCCTGGGAAAACCGGTTGACCTGAAATGACCCGGTGGTCGACCGGTTCCGGTCGACCGGAAATTCCCGGTCGGTCGACCGGTGGGCTGAATGCCCAACAACCTCCCCCTTCAGCCCATAAGGGAGGTTGTCCCGTGACTTCTCAGTGTGTAGTCATGCCGACCAGGCGTCGGCAAACCTCTTGCCTTTCTTTTGGTAAAGTCTTGGTCAACATGTCTGCCTCATTGTCATCTGTGTGAACTTTCTGAAGCTTCAGTTGCTTCTCTTCAAACACATTTCTAATCCAGTGATATCTGACGTCTATGTGCTTTGACTTGGAATGAAGAGTTGGGTTCTTGCACAGGTGGATGGCACTTTGGCTGTCACAGTACACCACATAACTTTCTTGTTTCATCCCTAATTCATGTAAGAATTCTTTCATCCACAACATCTCTTTACAAACATCTGTAGCAGTAATATATTCCGCCTCTGTGGTAGAGAGCGCAATACACCTTTGCAACCTGGATTGCCATGACACAGCTCCCCCTGCAAAAGTAAGAACAAAGCCTGATGTGGACTTCCTTGTATCAATATCCCTCGCCATATCTGCATCCGCGTAACCTGTGAGAACAGGTGATCCACCCCCAAAACTTAAATAAATTTTGAAGCTACCCCTGAGATATCTAAGGATCCACTTCACTGCTGCCCAATGCTCCTTTCCTGGATTTGCAAGAAATCTGCTAGCAACACCCACTGCATACGCTATATCCGGTCTCCTACATACCATTGCATACATCAAACTTCCGACGGCTGAAGCATAAGGGACTTTCTGCATTTTCTCCTTTTCCTCTTTACTTGTTGGACTCTGCTCTGAGCACAACTTAAAATGACCTGCAAAAGGAGAACCAACTGGCTTTGTATTGCTCATACTAAACCTGTCCAATACCTTCTCAATATATTTCTCCTGTGACAACCATATTTTCTTGGCTTTTCTGTCACGAGAAATCTGCATGCCTAATATTTACTTTGCTGGCCCCATATCCTTCATTGCAAAAGACTTGCTAAGTTCCTTCTTCAGCCTGTCAATCATAGACATATCTTTCCCAAAGATAAGCATGTCATCAACATATAATAAGAGAATAATGAAATTCTCACCAAACCTGTAATGCCCCGGATTTTTCGGATCCTCGTTCGTGGGTCCGGGATCTGGTTTCTCAGAGCGCCCGACTCCGTTGTGTCCGAAATTACGTTTCGTACATCTTTCGTGTTCGGATCGGCGCAATCCGGAGTCGTTTCGGAGGCCCGGAGGCGTTCCACGGCTTTTTCCGCGTGTGTTTTCCGATTCCCGGCGTGGGTTTCGGCTTTCCCTTCGGAACCTCGTTGCGGGTGAACCGGGCCGTTCACCTAGGCGAGTGTGGTACCGTTGCGATCGGTGCGTTCCGAGGATCGCGAGGGTGTGATTTTCTATTTTTCGGGTTTTTTCCTATATATACCCCCCACCCTCTCTTTTCCTCTCATTTCTCACTCTCACCCTCTCTCTCTTCTCCCACTCTCTCCTCTCCGGCGGCTGACGGACCCGAGGCGGGGGCGAGGCGGGGCGATGCGGGCGAGGAGGACGGCGAGGATGGGTCGAGGATCGAGGCTTGAGGGCGTGGTGAAGCTCGGCCGTGGGTTCGTGGAACGGCGAGGCTTCAACGGCGTTTTCTTCGTGGATCGACATCCACGGTGCGCGAAATCTTCGGTGGAGGTAGGGTGATGGACCCCCAGCTCGTGCACTTCCTTTCCCGCGAGTTTCGTAGGCCGTGGTGAGCCGAGCGGGTCGTTTGGGACGTTTTGGGGAAAAATCCTGTTTCGGGGAGTGATCGCCCGATCTAGCGATTCATTCCGTTTCTGACCGATCCGAGGCCGTAGATGCATGCTAGGGGTTATTTGGGGGCTTCCCCTATGTTTTCCCCCTCATCCGTGGATGTTTGGAGCCGTGGCGTGGATTTTTGGGGTTTTCCCGCCGTTCTCGATTTTCCGAAATGGTCGCGGTCCACCAGAAACCGCGTTCATTGGTCGCGGTCTTAGGAGAACTGCGTTCATCCTTTGTGTTTTGGTCGAGGAGGCCTTCGAGCGTCGCGGTCGTGCGATAGACCGCTTTGGTCTAGTCGGGGTCATGGGATGACCGCTACTATCTGGTCGCGGTCCTTGGGCGACCGCTACCAGCGGGGTTGCGCGTGGCTTGTTGTGGTCATGAGGTGACCGTGACAGCATGGTCGCGGTCTCCGGTCGACCGCTACCATCTGGTCGCGGTCCCCGATCGACCACTATCTGGTCGCGGTCACCAGGTGACCACTACCACGTTCTGGTTCCTGTTTGCGCTGTTTTGACCTCCGGTCGACCCGGTTGTGACTCAGTGGTTGACTTTAGGTCCCGTGAGTGTTCCGGACACCCCGTGGAGTTCCGTGACCGTGCCTTGGGTGTCTAGAGGTCCCACTTACCTCGTTTTACGTGCCCGTGAGCTTAAGGGTCCGGGTGACCTTTTAGCGTCCCGATTGTGTTGTGTTGGTCTCCGGTCGACTCGGTTGTGACCCAGTGGTCGACCTCCGGCCTTGTGAGTATCCCGGACACCCCATGGGTTCTGTGTCTGTGTTTTTGGGGTGTCGGGAGGGACCGTGCTGCCTCGATTAGCGTGCCCATAGGTGTGGTGGGTCCGGGTGACCCCATGTGTTCCGGGCTTTCGTGTTACGCATGATCGAGTCACCGTGCATCGGTGGGTGTGCGGTGGGGTCTCCCCCGCATGTCGTCGGTTTTCTTTGGAAGGTGATTCCCATGTGGGCCATGTGCTTGGCCTTGGACTCCGAGTCCAGTTATCCGGCCTGGGGCTGGAGGTTTCCCGCTTGCTTCAAGATGGGAAATCGTCGTGGTGGCTTGTGTGCTGCCCTGGGAATCGTGCTTCTGTGTTTTCCGTGTGGCCCGTGTGGGTGGCCTTGGTCCTTTGCATTCCCTTCCGAGGGAGTGGTCTTGGCGACTCGTGAGCTGTCTCGGTACTTGTGCTACCGTGGTTTTAGACCTAGAGATTGGACTAGATTGACGGCCTTGTGCTGTTGCGTACAACGGTCTTGACCCCGAGTCTTGTGACTCAAGGACCGTTGGGTGTAGTGCGTCTGGAGGACTGTCCAGAGTCCAGTGGCTTAGCGCCACTTGAGTTTTCTCGACTCTAGCGCACGGTGCGTGCGTGGCCGTGGACTGTGAGTCCCGTTTCTTCTCCGACTGTGGTCACCGTGCGACGGGGCCGGTACGTGGGGTGGTCCCCGTACGTCGTCGGATTCGGACGTTATTTTCCGTTGACTTGAGAGTCTACTCCTTTGTGACCCTCCACTAGTCGTAGCCTATCAGTACGCGTGTGCTGGTCGCACCAGGGAGTGGTGTACGGGCTTACCCTGAGGACGATTTTAGACTGGTTACCGTCGGGCCCCTCGTCAAATTAGAGTCCAGTGCTAGGGGAAAACCAGTCAGAGGGCCAGACCTAGGACGCGTGGTCTGTGTGTGCACACGTGGTTGGAGACAGTGGACGCACGTCGACGGGCGTGACCCCAGCTAGTCACTTGTTTGTGGTTACTTGTACGGTGTTCGCGCCTCGGGTAGGACCTACCACGTCAGGCGGTTCACCTGCGGTGCGGTGTAAGACGTCAGGGGACGCTACCGGCTGTGCTTCTAGTGGGTGGTACTCCTGTCGAGTTGGGAGTGACAGACTGTCAGTCTCTGTGTCTTTGACCTTCGGGTTTTCGGTCATGTTGACCGGTGAGTTCGGTTGTTTCACCTTGGCGCGTGTGTCGGTTCTTGCGCCGTGAGACTAGTGCTAGTGGCTTTACCGAGGTGGCGTCTTGTGGTGCGGTACCCGCGATCGGATGGTCGGGGTTGCACCTTGGACAGCGTGTCCAGGTTGGCTGTCCGGGGGACAAGCCTCTACGGCGTGGTTGCCGTGTGTTCTTACTTCGGTAGGTGGTACTAGCGTGGTTCGGTAGCTTCGACTGTGTGATCGAGGTCTGCCTTCTGGCAGTAGGAGTAGCTGTAGTGCCGAGTTTTTGACCGGCCACCGGTTTGCTGTTCCTGCTGTAGTTGTAGCTCTTCTTTCCGCTACCGTCGTTGTTTCTGGTTGGGGTTCCGCGGGATCCCTGCTGAGTCTCTGTTTTGGAGACTCATTCCTGCTTTTCAGGTGTGGCGGTTCTTCCTCGAGGTTCGAGGGTGCGGAGCGGAGGTTCTCAGTTGCCAGCTTGCCAGGCCGAGTGTTCACTTGGCATGTGGTACGTTTTACTGCTTTAGACTGTACTTTCTGTTGGACTGGACTCTGTTGTAGTTGTTTATTTATTTCTGTTAATTATTGAATTGTCCTGCTTTATTTCCTATTTCTTTGTGCCTTTCACACTCCTTTTAGCCCTTCCGAGCCCTCCCGGCTCGTGGGCGGCGGTGCGAGTCTCGGGTTATCGGGCCCTCCCGGTAATCAGATTCTCAGGTCGTTACAGCTGGTATCAGAGCGAAGTTGTGGACGTACATAGGAATTTGAAATATTACAGTGATCAGAGTCCGTAAGGTCCAGTACAGTCGGCAGCTGGCTTAGGGTTTTGTGTTCGCTTTCCGCCTAGTTTCTCGCTTGAGAGCTTGAGTGCGCTGTGCGGCGCTATGAAGGTGGTTGCTGTCTGCGGCTTTCGTGCCAGCATGGGGTCTAAGGATCGAGGTTGAGAGCCTTCTCCCTCATCAGTGGTGGCCCTGGTTGTGCTGCGTTGGGCAGAGGTTGCTGGCAGGCATAAGCTCGCGGTGCTGCGTTCGAGGAACCTGCAGTATGGTCAGGTGGCTGGGGAGGACTGTTCGTGGTTAAGTGGCCGTGAGCGTGCTTCGAGGGAGCTGCTGTCGGTTTTGGCCACTCCAGCTTGAGATTTATCCAGCCCCTGAGATTTTCAGGTCGTGGTTTAATGTGGCAGAGTGGGTGTTCTGATCGAGAAGTGTGCTCGGGTGAGCGGAGGATCTTCTCGGTGAGCTGCTGTTTCGTCGAGCCTGATGTCCTTGTCGTGCTCGGTGGCGTCAGAAATGACGTGTCAGTCCCGATTGTTTTGCAGATTTCGAGGCAGGATTGGGATGTGGTGTCCCAGTAAGTCTTGCTCATGTGCTCTCGTATGCGAAGGGGTGTGTTCGCCTTGGATTTGGTCTGAGGTGTGAAGGCTCCACGGTGAGTTCGGGACTCGAGGATGAGCGTCGGCGGTTGTTGTTATGGCTCGTGTTGCGGCTCTTGGCGTGGTGTGTTGTAGTTCGAGGAATTGCAGCGGTGGTGCATCGAGAGATGTTGTGATTGTGGTCCGACGTGACACTCGCCGAGTGTGTCGGAGACGCTGACCTGATGGAAGTGATGGTTTTCTCGGTGCTGGATGGTGCTGTTTCCAGCGTGCGCGAGGTTCGAGGTTAGGTCGAGCGTGGAGTTCTTCCGTTGGTCGAAAGTACGCTGGTTTCTCCTTTGGTTGGAGAGATTGCGTTCGGCTAAGGATCGTCGTCTTGCATTGTGTGTTCGGATTGGTTGGCCTTGTGTGCCATGAAGTCCGTGCGAGACGTGCTCCTTGTCTTGGCAGGGTGGTTATCTGTGAGAAGTTGTGCCCATTCCCTTGTCGTGTGAGGGTGCTGGCGCTGTTCCGGAAGGACGAGTGCTGGTTGGGCGGTGTTTGCTTTCTCGGCTGTGCGCGCGGATTTGAGTGCGCAGCGGAAGCGTGGTGGGCCCATAACCCACTGGTTCAGGATCGTAGCGTTGGTTGCTAAGGGCGGATTCCTGAGTTTGCGTTGAGCATTGGAGGATTGGTTCCTCGGTGTGAAACGTGTTGTTGCCGTGCTGTTGCTCGAGGTATTATGGTTGTTGGCACTGGCAAGATGGAGTGTTGGGAAAAGTGCTGGCTAGTGCGCCGCATGAGTACCCTGTTCCTGTGTTGGAAGCCGTGTCAGGCGTCGGTGTTGGACCTAGATGAGGTTGTTGAGGATGTCGCCTGACGGAGGTCGAGGACGTGTTGATCAGAGTCGGTGGCTTGGCGCCCGACTTGTGTTCCCAGTCGTGTCCTCGGATGAGATCGTTTTTGGGGAAGTGGTCTCTGGCAGACTATGGGTCCCGGTTGACGGCTATGAGTGGCTGGTGAGCCTAACCGTGTGACCGACCATAGCAGTGTCTGTTGGTTCTACGGTCTTGTCGGATTGTGACGGTGATATGTTTATTGCTTAGGGACCCGTGAGCACTGTTCAGGTGGTGTCCCGTGGCTCTGTGGTAAGGGCGGAATCGGGATTGGCAGGTGTCCACTTGCATTGATCGAAGGATTTGATGAGACCAGATGGATGAGTGACGCCTTTGGGCGGAGGCCTTTTGTGAGATGGCGTCGGATTGGTGGTCCTTGATAGGACGTTGGTGTCGCAATGGTTATCCCTGGTTTGGTGACCAGCATGGGATGGTTCCCCTGTAAGTCTGAGTCCAGTGAGGTGATGACTGAAGACACCAGGATCCGTCATTTGGTTTCGTCGTGCTCCCCGAGAGGGTCGAGTTGGAGCGATGTTCGAGCTCGGATGCGGTGTCCGAGAGGAGTGCAGCTCGAGATGTGGCTTCAGTCTGTGTGTGAGTCGACGGATGGCTTGCCGAGGTTTGGAATGTTTCCTTTGGACCCGGTCGAGGACCAGGAAAGAAGGAAGAAGCTGAGCAAGCGGAGGTTTCCCGTTGACGAGCAGTTGGTGACCAGTGGATGGTCTTTTCAGAGACAGAAGATGCTGGTTGTTGGGGCTCGAGCGTGGCGAGAGCCGTGTGCCAGCGAGACCTTTGGTGGTCGTTTCTGTGATGTGCCTTTCCGGATGGGATCTGGACTTTGTCGAAGTTTGTCTTCTGACGAGAGTTGGCACAGTGTTATGTCTGACTTTCGGCTTGCCATGTGTGAGGTGTTTCTTGGTGCTGAGCCGATGTTCTGGTTGCGATCTGCGGAGAGGACTGCTTGAGCTGGTGGAGGCTCTGTTTTGGTTGCTCCCTTGAGGAGGGCGTGCGACCTGTCAGCTGGCTGCGAAGCTGATGTGCGATTTGTCTGCCGACCATTGGATGAATCGGTAGCTGTTGCTCGTGTCGAGGGTTGTGATTCCTCGGTGAGCAAGATTGTGGGTGCGGTGCCATGATGGATTCTCGCGTTGTCTGAGGTGATGCCGGACTATGTCCTTTGGTATATGCCTGCTCTGTTGGCCAGTGTGCTTGGCGCGAGGAGCGAGGTGTTGTTTGTGATTGTAAGTCTGGCTGTGTCCCTCAGGACTGGTGTTTTCTTGAGAACCGAGATTTTCTGTGCTGGGGCTCTGACAGCGTTGTCAGTTCGTTCAGTGTTCTTCCCCTGTGACTTCGTGCTTGGTCCTGAATTTTGAGGACAAAATTCCTTTAAGGGGGGAGGGCTGTAATGCCCCGGGTTTTTCGGATCCTCGTTCGTGGGTCCCGGATCTGGTTTCTCAGAGCGTCCGACTCCGTTGTGTCTGAAATTTCGTTTCGGACATCTTTCGTGTTCGGATCGGCGCGATCCGGAGTCGTTTTGGAAGCCCGGAGGCGTTCCGCGGCTTTTTCCGCGTGTGTTTTCCGATTCCCGGCGTGGGTTTCGACTTTCCCTTCGGAACCTCGTTGCGGGTGAACCGGGCCGTTCACCTAGGCGAGTGTGGTACCGTTGCGATCGGTGCGTTCCGAGGATCGCGAGGGTGTGATTTTCTATTTTTCGGGTTTTTTCCTATATATACCCCCCACCCTCTCTTTTCCTCTCATTTCTCACTCTCACCCTCTCTCTCTCTTCTCCCACTCTCTCCTCTCACTCTCTCCTCTCCGGCGGCCGACGGACCGAGGCGGGGGTGAGGCGGGGCGATGCGGGCGAGGAGGACGGCGAGGATGGGTCGAGGATCGAGGCTCGAGGGCGTGGTGAAGCTTGGTCGTGGGTTCGTGGAACGGCGAGGCTTCAACGGCGTTTTCTTCGTGGATCGGCATCCACGGTGCGCGAAATCTTCGGTGGAGGTAGGGTGATGGACCCCCAGCTCGTGCACTTCCTTTCCCGCGAGTTTCGTAGGCCGTGGTGAGCCGAGTGGGTCGTTTGGGGCGTTTTGGGGAAAAATCACGTTTCGGGGAGTGATCACCCGATCTAGCGATTCATTGTGTTTCTGGCCGATCCGAGGCCGTAGATGCATGCTAGGGGTTATTTGGGGGCTTCCCCTATGTTTTCCCCCTCATCCGTGGATGTTTGGGGGCGTGGCGTGGATTTTTGGGGTTTTCCCGCCGTTCTCGGTTTTCCGAAATGGTCGCTGTCCACCAGAAACCGCGTTCATTGGTCGCGGTCTTGGGAGAACCGCGTTCATCCTTTGTATTTTGGTCGAGGAGGCCTTCTAGCGTCGAGGTCGTGCGATAGACCGCTTTGGTCTAGTCGCGGTCATGGGATGACCGCTACTATCTGGTCGCGGTCCTTGGGCGACCGCTACCAGCGGGGTTGCGCGTGGCTTGTTGCGATCGTGAGGTGACCGTGAGAGCATGGTCGCGGTCTCCGGTCGACCGCTACCATCTGGTCGCGGTCCCCGGTCGACCATTATCTGGTCGCGGTCACCAGGTGACCACTACCACGCTCTGGTTCCTGTTTGCGCTGTTTTGACCTCCGGTCGACCCGATTGTGACCCAGTGGTTGACTTTAGGTCCCGTGAGTGTTTCGGACACCCCGTGGAGTTTCGTGACCGTGCCTTTGGGTGTCTGGAGATCCCACTTACCTCGTTTTACGTGCCCGTGAGCTTAAGGGTCCGGGTGACCGTTTAGCGTCCCGATTGTGTTGTGTTGGTCTCCGGTCGACTCGGTTGTGACCCAGTGGTCGACCTCCGGCCTTGTGAGTATCCCGGACACCCCATGGGTTCTATGTCTGTATTTTTGGGGTGTCGGGAGGGACCGTGTTACCTCGATTAGCGTGCCCGTAGGTGTGGTGGGTCCGGGTGACCCCACGTGTTCCGGGCTTTCGTGTTACGCATGATCGAGTCACCGTGCATCGGTGGGTGTGCGGTGGGGTCTCCCCCGCATGTCGTGGGTTTTCTTTGGAAGGTGATTCCCATGTGGGCCATGTGCTTGGCCTTGGACTCCGAGTCCAGTTATTCGGCCTGGGGCTGGAGGTTTCCCGCTTGCTTCAAGATGGGAAATCGACATGGCGGCTTGTGTGCTGCCATGGGAATCGTGCTTCTGTATTTTCCGTGTGGCCCGTGTGGGTGGCCTTAGTCCTTTGCATTCCCTGTCCGAGGGAGTGGTCTTGACGGCTCGTGAGCTGTCTCGGTACTTGTGCTACCGTGGTTTTAGACCTAAATATTGGACTAGATTGACGGCCTTGTGCTGTTGCGTACAACGGTCTTGACCCCGAGTCTTGTGACTCAAGGACCGTTGGGTGTAGTGCGTCTGGAGGACTGTCTAGAGTCCAGTGGCTTAGCGCCACTTGAGTTTTCTCGACTGCGCACAGTGCGTGCGTGGCCGTGGACTGTGAGTCCCGTTTCTTCTCCGACTGTGGTCACCGTGCGACGGGGCCGGTACGTGGGGTGGTCCCCATACGTCATCGGATTCGGACGTTGTTTTCCGTTGACTTGAGAGTCTACTCCTTTGTGACCCTCCACTAGTCGTAGCCTATCAGTGCGCGTGTGCTGGTCGCACCAGGGAGTGGTGTACGGGCTTACCCTGATGACGGTTTTAGACTGGTTACCGTCGGGCCCCTCGTCAAATCAGAGTCCAGTGCCAGGGGAAAACCAGTCAGAGGGCCAGGCCTAGGACGCGTGGTCTGTGTGTGCACACGTGGTTGGGGACAGTGGACGCACGTCGACGGGCGTGACCCCAGCTAGTCACTTGTTTGTGATTACTTGTACGGTGTTCGCGCCTCGGGTAGGACCTACCACATCAGGCGGTTCACCTGCGGTACGGTGTAAGACGTCAGGGGATGCTACCGGCTGTGCTTCTAGTGGGTGGTACTCCTGTCGAGTTGGGAGTGACAGACTGTCAGTCTCTGTGTCTTTAACCTTCGGGTTTTCGGTCGTGTTGACCGGTGAGTTCGGTTGTTTCACCTTGGCGCGTGTGTCGGTTCTTGCGCCGTGAGACTAGTGCTAGTGGCTTTACCGAGGTGGCGTCTTGTGGTGCGGTACCCGCGATCGGATGGTCGGGGTTGCACCTTGGACAGCGTGTCCAGGTTGGCTGTCCGGGGGACAGGCCTCTGCGGCGTGGTTGCCGTGTGTTCTTACTTCGGTAGGTGGTACTAGCGTGGTTCGGTAGCTTCGAATGCGTGATCGAGGTCTGCCTTCTGGCAGTAGGAGTAGCTGTAGTGCCGAGTTTTTGACCGGCCACCGGTTTATTGTTCCTGCTGTAGTTGTAGCTCTCCTTTCCGCTACCGCCGTTGTTTCCGGTTGGGGTTCCGCGGGATCCCTGCTGAGTCTCTGTTTTGGAGACTCATTCCCTGCTTTTCAGGTGTGGCGGTTCTTCCTCGAGGTTCGAGGGTGCGGAGCGGAGGTTCTAAGTTGCCCGCTTGCCGGGCCGAGTGTTCACTTGGCATGTGGTACGCTTTACTGCTTTAGACTGTACTTTCTGTTGGACTAGACTCTGTTGTAGTTGTTTATTTATTTCTGTTAATTATTGAATTATCCTGTTTTATTTCCTATTTCTTTGTGCCTTCACACTCCTTTTAGCCCTTCCGAGCCCTCCCGGCTCGTGGGCGGCGGTGCGAGTCTCGGGTTATCGGGCCCTCCCGGTAATCAGATTCTCGGGTCGTTACAAAACCATTTGATGTATACACAATGATCTGGAGCCGTTCTTTTGTATTCATTCTCAGCCATAAATGAATCAAACTTCTTGTACCACTGCCTTAGAGCTTGCTTCAGTCCATACAAGCTCTTTCTCAATATGCAGACAAGATTCTCTTTACCTATGCCTTTGAATCCTTTCTGGTTGCTCCATATACATTTCCTCTTCTAAATCACCATGGAGAAAAGCTGTCTTCACATCCAACTGCTCAACCTACAAGTCCAGGCTAGCAGCAAAACCTAGAGCAACACGAATAGAAGATATTTTTACAACAGGAGAAAAAATTTCTTCAAAGTCAATACCTTGCTTTTGGCCAAAGCCTTTTACAACCAATCTGGCCTTGTATTTTGGTTGAGAACAATGCTCCTGAGTCTTCAATTTGAAAACCCATTTGTTCTTCAATCCCTTTCTCCCCTTTGGTAGTTGCACCAAATCATAGGTGTGGTTCTTCTGCAGAGCATCCATCTCTTCCTGCATAGATTCTAACCACTCATTCTTCTGCTCACTTTGCATTACTTCTTGGTAACACTCCGGTTCACCTGCATCAGTAAGCATTACATACTCATCTGTAGGATACCTTTTGGAAGGCCGATGTTCTTTGAAAAATCTTCTCAGATGAGGTTCTATAGGAGGTTGCTCCTCATCTACTTCCTGCTCAACATGTTCTGCAGGTAAGTCAGCATCTACCTCTGTATTATTTTCCTGATGATCTCCCCCATCACCCTGACATATTGGTGGGGAATTTGGATCACAATCTGCTAAGCCTTCTTCAGAAACCTTGGCTGGTACCTTTTTCTTGAAATCTTCAAATGTTTGATCTTCAAAAATAATCACATCTCTGCTTCTGAATACTTTCTGCTTTACTGGATCCCAAAGCCTGTAATCAAATTCATCACGTGAGTACCCAAGAAAGATACATTCTTTTGTCTTACCATCCAATTTGGACCTTTCAATGTCTAGGACATGTACAAATGCACGACAGCCAAACACTCTCAAGTGCTTGTAGAAGACATCTTTTCCTGACCATACATGTTCAGCAACATCACCATCTAAAGCTGTACATGGTGATAAGTTGATCACATCAACTGTGGTCCTCAACGCCTCATCCCAAAATCTTTTGGGTAGCTTGGCTTGTGAAAGCATACATCTGATCTTTTCCATGATGGTGCGGTTCATCCTCTCTGCAATTGCATTGTGCTGAGGTGTACCAGGAACTGTCATCTCATGTTGAATGCCTTGTGACTTGCAATATGTAACGACCCGAGAATCCGATTATCGGGAAGGCCCGATAACCCGAGACTCGTACCGCCACCCACGAGTCCGAAGACTCGGAAGGGTTAAAAGGATGGTGTGGAAACTGCACAAGTATCACAAATAATTGCAGAAATTAAACAGTTATAATGTTAAGCAGGAAATAAATTAACAATTTACATGGTCCACAATAAAGAACAACAATAACAGCAGTCCACGACTAGTACAGTGACAAAAAGGAAAGTACAGCTACACGGGGCATACCCCGGCTCTGACCTCTGACACTACCTCTGGGCACCCGCACCACGCTGCGCTCCTGACGCGCTCCCCGAAGGTGGCGCCTCACCTGAAACACGGTGAAAACACGTAGGGAATGAGTCTCAGAACAAGACTCAGTAGGGATCACTCGAACCCCACCTCGTAAAACGAGAAACCACTACGCTAGCGGTAGGAAAGTATCTCGGAAAGGAAAGCCCTGTACTCTACAGAACTAGACCCTACAGCACGCAAACCGACACACGTGCCACGGTACGAGAAGACCGAAACCAACAGTCGAATCGTAAAACCCGAAGGTCGGAAACACACGACTGACAGTCTGACACTCCGTACTCGACAGGAGTACCACCCACTAGAAGCACAGCCGGAGCGTCCCCTGACGTCTTACACCGCACCGCAGGTGAACCGCCTGACATGGTAGGTCCTACCCGAGGCGCAAACACCGTACAAGTAACCACAAACAAGTAACTAGCTGGGGTCACGCCCGTCGACGTGGGTCCAACCGCCCCCAACCACGTGTGCACACACAGACCACGCGTCACTAGGTCTGGTCCTCTGACCGGTTTTCCCCCGTAGCCGGACTCTGGCTACCGACGAGGGGCCTACGGGAACCGGTCCACAAACCGTCTCGAAAGGTGGGTGCCCGTACACCACTCCCAGGTGAGACCAGCACCTCGTACTGGTGGGCTACGACTAGTGGAGGGTCACTGAAGGAGTAGACTCTCGAGTCAACGGAAAACGACGTCCGAAACCGACAACGTGTGGGAATCACCCCACGCACCAGCCCCGTCGCACGGTGGCCACAGTCGAAGAAAAATGGACTCACCGCCCACAGCCAAACTCATGACCAAGGCAAACGGAACCTCCGGACACCAAAGACACGGTCACGGAGCTCCACGGGGTGCCCGGGACGCACATACGGCCCAAGGGGAACACCCTATAACAGCCAGATCGCGCTAGGGATACCTAGCGCGACACGGAAGAACGCGCTAGGGAACCCTAGCGCAACAGGGAAGATCGCGCTAGGTCTCCCTAGCGCGACAGGGACCATCACGCTGGGTCCTCCTAGCGCGACAAGGATGATCGCGCTAGGACCCCATAGCGCGACACGAACCGCCCTACTGTTCATCTTCTCCGATGAACGCGCTCGATCGGGGCAGCGCGACCTCCAAGAACGCGCTACTGGAGTATAGCGCGTTCTCAGTCCGCGGCCGAAAACGGTAAGAACGCCCAAAAATTCTAACCACGCCCCCATGCCTCCATAGGAGAGGGGGAAAACAAAGGGGAAGACCCCTGGGGACCCCTAGCATGATTCTAGGCCATCAAAACACGAAATCATGCATCAAATCCATAGATCGGGCGAGCTCTCCCCAAATCATGGAAAAACCCAAAAACGCTCAAACGATCCCCTCTCGGCCTCCCCGCGGCCTATAAATCGCGGAAAAGATCGGCATGAGGCTAAGGAACGTCACCCTACCTCAATGGAGCGAATGCTCCGCCGGATCGATCACGAATCACGAAGAATGCTCGAAGCTTCACGAACTCCCCACGCTTCCCACGCTCGCCGCACGCCCACGAGATCGTCTCGCCGTCACCCACGCGTCCGCGTCGTCGTCCCGCCGCCGTCCGTAGCCGGAGAGGGGTTCGCCGCGTCCGAATGGGAGAGAGGGAGAGAGGAGGGTGTCACGGTGGGAAGAAACGGAGGAAGAGGAAGAAGAAGAAAGAGAAAGGAGAAAAGAAAAAGAAAAGGAATTAGGGCTTTATAGAAAATCCGAATTTTTGGAAAAAATACCGAAAAATAGAAAAATATATTTCTGGAATCCTCGGAACGCACCGATCGCAACGGTACCACTCGTGCCTGGGGGAACCACCCGGTTCGCCCGCAGCGAGCTTCCGAAGGAAAAGCCGAAACATACACCGGGAATCGGAAAACACACGCGGAAAGGCCGCGGAACGCCTCCGGGCCTCCGAAACAACTCCGGATCGCGCCGATCCGAACACGAAAGATGTCCGAAACGAAATTTCGAACACAACGGAGCCAGACCCTCTGAAAACCAGATCCGGCACCCACGAAGAAGGATCCGAAAGGTCCGGGATATTACAGCCCTCCCCCCTTAAGGAATTTCGTCCTCAAAATTGAGAACAACCCAAGGGGAAAGAAGAGGAAGACTCACTCAAACAGATACGGGAACTGCTGATGCATCTCGTCCTCACGTTCCCACGAAGCCTCACCACCAGAGTGTCGTTGCCACACGACCTTTACCAAGGGAATGACCTTGTTCCGCAGGCGCTGCTCTCGCCTATCCTCCACGCGGATCGGAAACTCTGGGAGAGAAAGTTCTGGAGTCACCTCAGGCCAAACAGAAAACTCGAGCATATGAGAGTCATCGGGCATATACTTCCGCAACATCGAGACGTGGAACACGTCATGCATCGACGCCAACTCAGGAGGTAACTGCAACCGGTAAGCAACCTCACCGATGCGTTCCACAATCGCGAAAGGACCAATGTAGCGGGGACTCAGCTTCCCACGCCGTCCAAAACGCATCACCCCCTTCATCGGAGAAACTCTCAAGAACACATGATCGCCCACGGCGAACTCGAGGGGCTGCCTCCTACGGTCAGCATAGCTCTTCTGCCGACTCTGGGCCGCCAACATGTTCTGACGAACCAGGTGCACAACATCCACACATTGCTGCACCAACTCCGGTCCCGTCAAAACACGCTCACCCACCTCAAACCAATCAAGCGGAGTCCGACAAGGACGCCCATACAGTGCCTCATAAGGAGCCATGCCAATACTCGAATGATAGCTGTTGTTATAGGCAAACTCCACCAACGGTAGGTGATGAATCCAACTCCCCTGCCACTCCAGGCAGCAGGATCTCAGCATGTCCTCCAAGGTCTGAATGGTCCTCTCAGACTGACCATCTGACTGAGGATGATACGCCGAGCTAAATGCCAACTCCGTGCCAAGAGCTCGCTGGAAACTCCTCCAGAATCCAGAAGTGAAGCGCGGATCCCGATCCGACACGATCGAAATGGGAACCCCATGCAACGGCACGATCCGCTCCACATACAAACGAGCCAACCTGGACACGCTCCAGCTGACCTTGACCGGTAGCAACCGCGTCACCTTCGTCAGCCGATCCACCAGTAACCAAATACTCTCCTGCCCACTCGGGGTCCTTGGCAACCCCACCACGAAATCCGTGGTCACATGGTCCCACTTCCAAGCAGGAACATCCAAGGGCTGGAGAGTACCTCCTGGTCGCTGATGCTCCGCCTTCACCTGCTGACAGATCAGGCACCTGGCCACAAATTCGGCGACATCTCTCTTCATGCCAGGCCACCAAAACTGCCTCCGCAAGTTCCGAAACATCTTCGTCGCACCCGGGTGCACAGTGTACCTGCTCCCATGAGCCTCGCGTAACACCGCACGACGAACCTGCTCCTCCGCTGGGACGTACAACCTGCCACGAAACCTCGCAGCACCGTCCTCGCCGAGCTCTACGTCAGCCATCGCAAGAGTCCGGGACAACTCAGGGTCCGCATGCTGAGCCTCTGTCACCTGACGACGGATAGCAGGAGTGACAGTCAGACTCGCAAGCACTGCCAACCCTCGCTCCTGGGGAATCTTGAGCCTGAAAGAAACTTCGGGCACTTGTTCCCAGAGCCTCCACTTCCTCAGCATCAAGGTACTGACCGCCACCTTTCGACTCAAGGCATCGGCGACGACATTCATCCTGCCTGGCTGATAAGACAGGGTGAAGTCATAGTCCTTCATGAACTCCATCCAACGCCTTTGTCTGAGGTTCAGATCTCTCTGCGAGAACACATACCTCAAACTCTGATGGTCAGTAAACACCTCGAACTTCTCGCCGTACAGATAATGCCTCCAGATCTTCAGCGCGAAGATCACCGCCGCCAACTCAAGGTCATGGGTAAAGTAGTTCTCCTCATGGGGCTTTAGCTGCCGAGATACATAAGCCACCACTCTACCATGCTGCATCAGAACAGCACCCAATCCAACGCCGGAAGCATCTGTACACACCACAAAACCTCCCGATCCAGAAGGTAAAACCAACACCGGAGCCGAGGTGAGCAATCTCTTCAGTTCCCTGAAGCTCTGCTCACACTCCTCGGACCAAACGAAAGGCACATCCTTCCGCGTGAGCCTCGTCATCGGGATCGCAATGCGAGAAAAATCCTGGATAAACCGGCGATAATACCCCGCAAGCCCCAAGAAACTCCGGATCTCCGTCACCGACCTCGGCCTCGGCCATTGCATCACAGCCTCGACCTTGGCGGGATCCACGGAAATGCCATCACCAGAAATCACGTGCCCCAGAAAGTGCACCTCGCAGAGCCAAAACTCGCACTTCCTGAGTTTCGCATACAACTGGTGATCTCGCAACGTCTGCAGCACCACACTCAAATGGTACGCATGCTCCTCAGCAGACCGCGAATACACAAGGATGTCATCCACGAAGATGACCACGAACTGGTCCAAATACGGATGGAACACCCTCTGCATCAAGTCCATGAAGGCTGCTGGGGCATTGGTGAGCCCGAACGGCATCACCAGAAACTCATAATGCCCGTACCTCGTACTGAACGCAGTCTTCTCCACATCGGACTCGCGAATTCTCAGCTGATAGTAACCGGACCGCAAATCAATCCGCGAGAACACTCGCGCAGACTGAAGCTGGTCGAACAAATCATCAATCCGCGGCAACGGATACTTGTTCTTAATGGTCACTTCATTCAGCTGCCGATAGCCAATGCATAGCCGCAGACTACCGTCCTTCTTCTTCACGAACAACACGAGCGCACCCCAAGGGGAAAAGCTCGGACGAATGTACCCCTTGGCCAACAGTTCCTGCAACTGCGCCCTCAACTCCCTCAGCTCAGCGGGGGCCATACGGTAGGGAGCCTTCGCCAAAGGTCCCGTACCAGGTACAACCTCGATCACGAAATCGATCTCCCGCTGGGGAGGTAATCCAGGCAACTCCTCAGAAAAATTATTGGGAAACTCGCACACCACCGCAATGTCCTCGACATCTGGCTCCATCCGGTCAGACACAACCACAGACGCGAGAAAACCCTGACAACCTGAATCAAGCAGTCGACGGGCTCGAATAGCAGAGATAAGGAATCGAGAAGAGGTGGAACGGATACCTTGGAAATAGAAGGTCCTCTTGCCCGGATGCTGGAAGTAGACCCTCTTCATTCCACAATCCACCACCGCTCCATGAGTCTCGAGCCAATCCATGCCTAGAATCACGTCGTAATCCCGAAGCTGCAACGCATACAACCTGCCTGGCATACTCCGCCCATCGATCCACACCGGAACCTGGTCGAAGCAATACGGAGTGACCATAAAATCACCCGAAGGCAACTCCACTGCCAAATCACAGGACAACTGGGTCACCGGCTCCTCGACGCTCGACGTGAAATCCTCCGAAATAAATGAATGAGACGCGCCAGAATCAAATAAAACCCAAGCCGCACAACCCAAAATCTGAACGGTACCTTCCACGAGCTGCGACGCCACTGCCTCTGCCCTGGTCAAGTGTGTGATCTGGCCACGAGCTCTCTGCCTGCCTCCCACACTAGCTGACCTGGGTAGCGGCGGATACTGTCCCTGTTGCTGCTGCTGCTGCTGGGGAACCTGCTGCTGCGGCGGCCTCTGAGGACAGTCACGCGCCATATGCCCTGGCTGGTCACACCGAAAACAGATGATCGGCGCCGTGCACTGCCTGCCTGGGTGGGTACCACCACACCGTGGACAAGGTCCTCACGATCCACCCACTGATCCCTGACGCTGCAAAGGAATCGGCTGCTGCACACTGCCCGATGAAGCCTGCCCTTGATCCTTGTGCTTCTTCCGGAGACTCTTCTTCAAGAACTTCTTGACCTTCGAGCCGAAGGATGCAGATCCTGCCACTGACGCTGCCGGTGCCGGTACTCCTGAACCACCCGACGCATGCTGGAAGAAACCCTGCTGCTGGGTAGCCGACTGCTGGCTGCGACCTGACAAGGACTGCCCCTGGCTGACCGGTCCTCGAGTCCTCTGCATATCCATCTCCAAGGAAATCGCAACACGAGACGCCGTCTCTAGATCAGTGGCCCCATTCGCGATCAAATGGTGCCTCAGCTCCAGCCTCAAGCCCTGTACAAACTGCGTCGTCCTCACCCTCTCATGCTCCATGATGTGAGGTGCGTACCGACCCAGCTCGACAAATCGGGCCCTGTACTGCAACACGGACATGTCACCCTGCACCAGCTCCAGAAACTCCCGCATCCGCTGCGTAGCAACGACGTCTGGACAGTACGTACGCTCGAAAGCACTGACAAAGTCACCCCACTCGACCTGCTCAAGTGGACGAAGCTGAAAAGACGTCTTCCACTCGGAAGACCACCACCTCCGAGCCGTACCCTGCAACTGGTTGTAGGCCAACACCACTCTGTCCTCGGCAGTACTCTTCGCGGAACTGAACACCCGCTCCATCTCATCAAGCCAATCACGAGCCGCATCAGGGTCTGCCTGGCCGCTAAAGTAAGGTGGATGGAACTGCATGAAGTCCCTCACTGCTCGGCCCGGCCCACCCCTGACTGACGAGCCCTCACCAGTCTCTCCGCCAAACTGCTGAGACATGAGATGGTACATGCCACGGAAGAAATCCTCAGCCCCCGGAGCCCTCGCAGCATCCGCGGCCTCGGTTGCTCCCGGAACTCTGCTATGCTCCTCCTGGTCCCTCTGGACCCCCTGCTGGATCTCCTGACCTCCAGCCGACTGCCCCTGCTGAGAGCGAGAACTCCTCCTCGGTGCCATCCTCGCTCCTGAAGCACAAGATAGAAAACACGAAAATGGCAATGTCAGAATAAAACACGCGGTGCCCAATGCCAGCGTCACATGTACATCATCGTTGTGGACTAGTGGACCACTACAATTACCTATGATTCTCATGTAATTCCACAACCGCGCTCTGATACCAGCTGTAACGACCCGAGAATCCGATTACCGGGAAGGCCCGATAACCCGAGACTCGTACCGCCACCCACGAGTCCGAAGACTCAGAAGGGTTAAAAGGATGGTGTGGAAACTACACAAGTATCACAAATAATTACAGAAATTAAACAGTTATAATGTTAAGCAGGAAATAAATTAACAATTTACATGGTCCACAATAAAGAACAACAATAACAGCAGTCCACGACTAGTACAGTGACAAAAAAGGAAAGTACAGCTACACGGGGCATACCCCGGCTCTGACCTCTGGCACTACCTCTGGGCACCCGCACCACGCTGCGCTCCTGACGCGCTCCCCGAAGGTGGCGCCTCACATGAAACACGGTGAAAATACGCAGGGAATGAGTCTCAGAACAAGACTCAGTAGGGATCACTCGAACCCCACCTCGTAAAACGAGAAACCACTACGCTAGCGGTAGGAAAGTATCTCGGAAAGGAAAGCCCTGTACTCTACAGAACTAGACCCTACAGCACGCAAACCGACACACGTGCCACGGTACGAGAAGACCGAAACCAACAGTCGAATCGTAAAACCCGAAGGTCGGAAACACACGACTGACAGTCTGACACTCCGTACTCGACAGGAGTACCACCCACTAGAAGCACAGCCGGCGGCATCCCCTGACGTCTTACACCGCACTGCAGGTGAACCGCCTGACGTGGTAGGTCCTACCCGAGGCGCAAACACCGTACAAGTAACCACAAACAAGTAACTAGCTGGGGTCACGCCCGTCGACGTGGGTCCAACCGCCCCCAACCACGTGTGCACACACAGACCACGCGTCACTAGGTCTGGTCCTCTGACCGGTTTTCCCCCGTAGCCAGACTCTGACTACCGACGAGGGGCCTACGGGAACCGGTCCACAAACCGTCTCGAAAGGTGGGTGCCCGTACACCACTCCCAGGTGAGACCAGCACCTCGTACTGGTGGGCTACGACTAGTGGAAGGTCACTGAAGGAGTAGACTCTCGAGTCAACGGAAAATGACGTCCGAAACCGACAACGTGTGGGAATCACCCCACGCACCAGCCCCGTCGCACGGTGGCCACAGTCGGAGAAAAACGGACTCACCGCCCACGGCCAAACTCATGACCAAGGCAAACGGAACCTCCGGACACCAAAGACACGGTCACGGAGCTCCACGGGGTGCCCGGGACGCACACACGGCCCAAGGGGAACACCCAATAACAGCCAGATCGCGCTAGGGATACCTAGCGCGACACGGAAGAACGCGCTAGGGAACCCTAGCGCAACAGGGAAGATCGCGCTAGGTCTCCCTAGCGCGACAGGGACCATCGCGCTGGGTCCTCCTAGCGCGACAAGGATGATCGCGCTAGGACCCCATAGCGCGACACGAACCGCCCTACTGTTCATCTTCTCCGATGAACGCGCTCGGTCGGGGCAGCGCGACCTCCAAGAACGCGCTACTGGAGTATAGCGCGTTCTCAGTCCGCGGCCGAAAATGGTAAGAACGCCCAAAAATTCTAACCACGCCCCCAAGCCTCCATAGGAGAGGGGGAAAACAAAGGGGAAGACCCCTGGGGACCCCTAGCATGATTCTAGGTCATCAAAACAGGAAATCATGCATCAAATCCATAGATCGGGCGAGCTCTCCCCAAATCATGGAAAAACCCAAAAACGCTCAAACGATCCCCTCTCGGCCTCCCCGCGGCCTATAAATCGCGGAAAAGATCGGCATGAGGCTAAGGAACGTCACCCTACCTCAATGGAGCGAATGCTCCGCCGGATCGATCACGAATCACGAAGAATGCTCGAAGCTTCACGAACTCCCCACGCTTCCCACGCTCGCCGCACGCCCACGAGATCGTCTCGTCGTCACCCACGCGTCCGCGTCGTCGCCCCGCAGCCGTCCGTAGCCGGAGAGGGGTTCGCCGCGTCCGAATGGGAGAGAGGGAGAGAGGAGGGTGTCACGGTGGGAAGAAACGGAGGAAGAGGAAGAAGAAGAAAGAGAGGAGAAAAGAAAAAGAAAAGGAATTAGGGCTTTATAGAAAATCTGAATTTTTGGGAAAATACCAAAAAATAGAAAAATACACTTCTGGAATCCTCGGAACGCACCGATCGCAATGGTACCACTCGTGCCTGGGGGAACCGCCCGGTTCGCCCGCAGCGAGCTTCCGAAGGAAAAGTCGAAACATACACCGGGAATCGGAAAACACACGCGGAAAAGCCGCGGAATGCCTCCGGGCCTCCGAAACAACTCCGGATCGCGCCGATCCGAACACGAAAGATGTCCGAAACGAAATTTCAGACACAACAGAGCCAGACCCTCCGAAAACCAGATCCGGGACCCACGAAGAAGGATCCGAAAGGTCCGGGATATTACACAATAAGTATTAAACGATCATGTATACTCACCACCATAATCTGACCTTATGCATTTCAGCTGTCTTTATGTCTCCCTTTCAACCCTGACATGAATCTCCTTGAAAATATCAATAACTTGATCTTTAGTCTTCAAAGCATAAACCCAGACTTTTCTTGAAAAATCATCTATAAAGGTGACAAAATAAAGTGCACCACTGATACCTGGAACATTAACTGATCCACCAGGAGTTTTTATTTTTAAGGGGACACATACATCTGTATAGACACGATCCAAGGCATGCATCTTTCTAGATAATGCAGGACTAGTAAAGGAAACTCTATGTTATTTTCCAGCCAAACAATCAATACATGAGTTCAGATGTGTACCTCTGAAGTCTGGTAAGACTTCTTTCTTGGAAAGAACCTACAATCCCTTCTCGCTCATGTGTCCCAGTCTCCTATGCCATAACTCCATACCGGAATCTTTCTCAGTAGCATTCAACTGATCACCACAAGCTTGAACCTGCAACCTGTATAAGGTGTGACATTTCTTTCCGGTAGCAACAACAAGAGAACCCTTGCTAAGCTTCCATCTGCCCTTATGAAATCTGCCATCATAGTCTTCATCATCTAGCTTTCCAACTGAAATTAAATTCAGCCTCAAATCAACCACATGCCTCACATCCTTAAGTACCAACTTGCAACCAAGATTGGTCTTTATATGAATGTCGCCCATGCATTGGATGTCTACTGTCCCATGGTTGCCCATCTTGACGACACCAAGGTTTCCAGCCTTGTAGGTGGCAAAGAACTCCCTCCGTAGTGTAGCATGGTAAGAAGCACCTGTATCAATTACCCACTCGAGGTCCTGGCATACGCAAGAAAAAATATCATCAGTAGTAGATAAAATCAGGTAATCATCACCTTGTGCTGTAGCTGTGACATTCTCTTTTGACTCTGCATTCTCTATTTCTTTTCCCTTTTTCTTGTTCTTCTTTGGTTGCCTGCGCTGATTCTTGAAGTGCCCTTTTTCTCCACAGTTGTAGCAAGTAACGTCCTTTCTTGGCCTTGACTTACTTCTGCTCTTCTGTGAATTTCCTCTCTCTCTGAACTTTGACCTTCCCCTATTCTCTGAGACGAGTGCCTGTGAATCACTGTGAGAAATTCCTGAATTCTTTCTTCTCAACTCTTCATTCAACAAACTGCTTGTTACTTGACTCATGGAGACAACTCCATCTAGTGCAGAATTACTGAGAGAGACCACCAGTGTCTCCCAGCTTTCTGGCAATGAACTGAGAAGTAACAATGACTGCAACTCATCATCAAGAGACATCTTCATAGAGGATAACTGGTTAGTAATACTCTGCATTTCATTCAAATGCTCAGCAATAGAAGTGCCCTCTTTAAACTTCAAATTGGCAAGTTTTCTAATCAGGAAAGCCTTATTTCCAGCTGTTTTTCTTTCATAAAGACTCTCCAACTTTTTCCATAGAGAGTGTGCAGAACTCTCCGTGGAGACATGATGAAAAACACTATCATCAAGTCATTATCGAATAAACCCGACAGTTTTTCGATCTTACATTTTTCAGTCATCGGGTGACGTTGTTGCGGGCTTTCCACTATCTCCTTTCAATGGACCATACAGATCCTTGCAATACAAGAGATCCTCCATTCTTGGTTTCCATATCATCCAGTTGTTTCCGTTTAAACTAATCATGTGGGATGAGTTACCGGCCTCCATGTTCATACACAAATAATCAAAACTGATCTAACAACAAGTACGTGGCTCTGATACCAGTTGATGGGTTTGAATACACCGACTTATGTGTACGAACAAATCTAGAACGACCGGATAACGTAGCGAAAAAATCAATCAGAACACAACCACATGAACACCAAAGATTTACGTGGAAAACCCCTCCAATGGAAAGGGGAAAAATCACGGGCAAACCAGAGGAGAAGATTCACTGTAAGACCCCGAGTTTCTGTACAAATATTAAAATTCGTAAATAGTAAATGTTGAATAGTGACTGTGGTAAATAGTAAATAGTAAAATTTTTGACTATCATATAAAAATTCCGAAAAATGGTAGTTAATTAGTAAAGACCATGATAAACACTTTGGTCTTCTGTACTTGACCCTAATAAAATCATTTACATGGCTTAATCAGTGATTTAAGCCTGACTTAAAAACGCAGAAAATACTATTCATACGAAAATACAACTACCTTAGAAAAATCTGTAAAAATCACATCTGATAGAGGGTATTTTTCTTAGCAACTTTGTCTTCTGAAGTTTCATCGGTAAAAATCAGAAACTCTCTCTATCGACTAAACCGTTGAACAATGGGTTAAATTATTATTTTAATCTTAAGATTGGGAGATTAACAATAAACCTCGTGATAAAATTCCATAAAAATTATATTATGAAAGAGCATGTCTTGATTAGTAATTTTGTCTTCTGGGTCCAATTCATTAAAAATCATTTAGTAACATTAAATTGAGGTCTTAATTAGTTAACCATTCCTTAATCTTTTGGATTAGGCTTAGATTAGGCTAACCTTACCTTGAGAAACACGTGAAACCGTATTTTGGTTGGCAGAAACACGTTGTCAACAATGCAAAGGATTTTGCGGCTCTGACCAAACCGTGTGTGAAGATTAAACACTCCTCTTCCAAACCTATAAGTAGAGGAAGCCCCCTTAAACATCTCTTAAACACAAAAGGGTTCTTGCTGCTGTGAAGAAGCTCTGCAAGTCTACTGTTCATCTTCTTCCCCATTCATCTTTCCTTATTTCATCGGTTAAGGTAGGTAACCATGGCACAAACCTTGAATTTGATAAATGGAATGAAAGGGCATCATGTTAGCTTGTAGAAACCATGATTTTCCATTTATTTACGTACTCAAATGCATAAAACGCTGGATTTATGCTTCTGTTTCGCTATTCCCGTGTTACAGGGATTAACGGTTCCATCCGGACCGCTTTATCTCTTAGACGGTTCAGAACTGCCCGCCCGACTTATACAAACGGCCCAATTAGAACCGCCCGCCTTGTATAAAACGGCCCAATGATAACCGTTTTACAGCCAGTAGGTTTAACGGCCCACTGTCATCCGTTTAACTTCCAGAAAACTGATTTTTTTGCTATTTTGACCCATTTAACAATGTTAATTAGTAAAAATTGACAATCCACATAAATAACAGATAATGACATGAGTAAATTTCTGTTATTTGCAATATCTATTTTGATAAATTGTTTAAAGTGAAAATCATTGAAATTCACTTGTAACTTTGGATAAATTGAATAAGTATGGTAAATAGCTAAACTTTACCATAGGTAATTTCTGTAAATTACTGTAAACCAGAAAATTACTGGCCGACTTATGGCAAGTCTTTGACCAATTAGCCGGAGACTCCATCCGGCAAACTTTACATTTTTTTTACCGTAGAACATTTTTACCGTGGTAAATTACGGTTACATCATGACTATTGTTTTAACTTGATTAATTGATCGATTACCCTTGGATAATCTTCGGTCATATTTGAGCCCGGAATTGATCAATGGACATTAAACTGAAATTGGTTGGTTTAATTGTTATTGGCAACCCGGTAACTATTTTGCATAAATTATCTTATAATTAGACATTATCGTTATGCTTAATACGGATTCTCTTGAACCGTATTTCTTAAAATACGACCCGAATGGTTCGTATATTCGTTCTTCGGAACTTACTTCTCTCTCTCGAACGGCTTACTGTCAACCGTTCATTCTTGGCCCCGTGACTCGTTACTCATGTGAGTACGGCCCGGTGTTTGCCGTACGACTACCTTGTTTTGAGTTTTTCATCGTGGTTATACTCTTGAATCAAAGGAGGCAAGTGTCGTCCTTTACATCTTGTACTCGACAGAAATTCATCTGATTATATTGGCCATAATTGACTATGTCTAGACGGGGGATCGGTGATCCAATTGAAATGAAATGCCAACGCATCATAAGGGCCCGGTCTGGTCCTGGGGAGAGCGCCCGAAAAGATATTGAGCCCATTGGGATGTTTATGACAGGGTGAGGCATTGCACCCGAATACTTGACTTGACATGTTACGTCTATGACAAACTCTTGTTACTTGACTCGTGCGTATTTACTTGGCTACATGTGTAACATACTTGCTGGCCAAATTCTCTACTGTTACTTTACTTGTTCATTACTTGGTAAATTGTTATATTTCTTGACTTTGCAAGATATCTTTTACATTGTTTCTTTTATCGTATCGTCATTCTTTATTTACTGCATTTCATATAAATTGGAAATCAATGGTTAATTACGTAAACTGTTTGTGGTTATCTACTGAGCGCGTTTAGCTCACTCCTACTTTTCCCCTCTTTCCAGGTGATGAACTTGTCGGGAATGGACTGGAGTGATATCGAGAGATAGTTTTAGTTTATTGAGTCAGTTTGTACCCTTAGTATTAGTGAGAGATTGTTCTAGTATTTTGCTTATTATTTGGATGTAGTTGTTCTACCCAGTGTACTCAACTTTATTATCAATAAAACTCTGATTATTATCCTTTCCAACCTTTTATGCAATGGTTTGCAATTGTTCGGAATTATTGCTCGCTTGCCCCTAACCGTACGTCCCGAGATTCCACATCGGGGCGTGACAGTTTAGTTGGTATCAGAGCCTAGATCAATTTGTCCTAGGTATTTCACTTTAATGTTATAGGTTTATTGGTTATAAGCTTAAGAAAACAACCTTGTGAGAATTTGGTAGAAATTTGGGTTAAGTTATTTAACCATAATCATGTTCTTCTTATCTAGTTCTTCTCTTCTCATCTAAGAAGTTCTTCTCTCATAAATAATCCGAGTAACTATTTTATAGGCACTTAACTAGAAATGGCAGCCAATCGTGCTGAGATGAGGAATTTACAGCGTACAGTTCAAGGACTTACGCAAGCCTTGAATGCACTGGCTCAGGCAGGAGCTGGAGCTGGAGCGGCACCTCATGGCGTAGCTCATGGCACTGGTGATTTATATCGGAATTTTCGAGGAATGAACCCGCCTAGATTCGCTGGTTCAACTGATCCCGATGAAGCCGAGAATTGGCTCGACGAGATGGCAAGAATTTTTGAGGTCATGCAATGCACTGACCAAGAACGTGTTCTTTTATCCGTTTTCCAACTGGAACGTGATGCACGTGCTTGGTGGGAGTCTGTTAAGCCGACTCTCGGAGATCAACAAGTCTCGTGGGAGGAATTCGAGGAATATTTCAATGATAAATATTTTTCTGACCGCGTGCAAGAAAAGAAGGGAGCAAAATTCGCAGCTTTGAAGCAGCGAAGTTTATCGGTATCAGAATATGAGGCTCAGTTTTCACGACTCTCTCGTTATGCAAGACATCTTATTTTGACTGAGAGAATGAAGGCGAAGCGTTTCCTCAATGGTCTTCGACTTCATTATATCAATCAACTTGCACCACTGGAAATTTCTACATATTCTGAGATGGTAAGAAAGGCACAAATATTAGAAGATACTTTGGAAATGACTTAAAGGATTCGTGGTCAAGGTAACAAGAAAGAGCAACCGAAGGCACTCAAGAATGTTAAACCTGGATTTGGCACTGACCCGAGCAAGAAAAGACCCTTTACTAGTTCTGGTTCAAGTTCTGGTTCTTGTTCATGGAGAGGCAAAATGCCGCAACAAGAAGACAAGAAACCTGATTCTATGATTCCATTCAAGGGCGTATGCCGATATTGTGATCATCTTGGTCACAAGATGGAAGATTGTTGGCGCAAGCTAGGTGCATGTCTGCGGTGTGGAAGCAAAGAGCACCGTATACCCAACTGTCTTTTATTATCGGAACAAGCTATCCCGGCAAAACCTCTGAATTTCAAGAAGCCTCAAGGCAGGCTCCAGGCTCTTCATGCAAAGGAAAAAGATATCGCCGAGGATGGTGGACTCGTCGAAGGTACTCTTGTTATATTCGACTTGCCAGCTTTTGTTCTAATTGATACTGGTGCAACACATTCTTTTATTTCACGGAGATTTGCTAAATCTTTAGCTATGGCACCTGTTTTGTTGAGTTCTCCGTTAGAAATATCAACCTCTATTGGTTCTAAATCAGCAATTCAGCATTACTATCCTTCTAGTAAGGTTATGGTGAATGATCAGAATTTTCCAGCTGATTTGATTTGTATGGACATGAAGGATTACGATGTAATCCTAGGAGCGGATTGGTTGGCTCGGTATGAGGCCAATGTTCATTGTAGTTCTTGTTCCGTGTCTTTTTCTAGACACCCCGGATTATCCTTCAAGGGAGTGAAACACCCTAGTTCTATCTCTCTTATCTCGACTCTTCGTGCTGATAAGTTATTGAGGCGTGGATGCGAAGCTTTTCTGGCTTTTGTTCATGCGTCCCCTGAACAGCAGATCGAGATTAAGGACATTTCTATTGTCCGAGAATTTCCGGACGTATTTCCAGAGGAGTTACCAGGACTTCCGCCTCAGCGTGAAGTTACATTCTCTATTGATCTTATTCCTTGATCGTCTCCTGTTTCTAAAGCCCCTTATCGCATGTCTCCTGCGGAATTACGGGAATTGAAGCAGCAATTGTTGGAATTACTCGAAAAGGGTTTTATTCGCCCGAGTGTTTCCCCTTGGGGAGCTCCTGTATTGTTTGTTCGGAAGAAAGATGGTTCGATGAGATTATGCATCGATTATCGGCAACTTAACCAGTTGACTGTCAAGAACAAGTATCCTTTGCCAAGGATTGATGAGTTATTTGACCAGATTACTGGAGCTTCTTATTTTTCTAAGATCGATCTTCGATCTGGATATCACCAGTTACGGATTAAAGAAGAGGATATTTATAAATCAGCCTTCCGTAGCCGGTATGGCCATTATGAGTTTGTCGTTATGCCTTTTGGGTTAACGAATGCACCGGCAGCTTTCATGCAGTTAATGAACAGTGTGTTCCGACCCTACCTTGATCAATGGGTTGTGGTATTCATAGATGATATTTTGATATATTCCAAGAGTGAAAGAGAACATGCCGAGCATCTGAGGATGGCTTTGCAATTATTGAGAGATCACCAATTATATGCTAAGTTGAGCAAGTGTGATTTCTGGTTACAAGAGGTGTCTTTTCTAGGACATATTATTACCAAGGATGGTATTTCTGTAGATCCATCGAAGGTGGAAGCAGTAAAGAATTGGGAACAACCTACCAGTGTTACTGAAGTGAGGAGTTTTCTTGGCCTGGCTGGTTACTATCGAAGGTTTATTCAAGATTTCTCTAAGATTACGGTACCTCTGACAAAGTTAACCCGCAAAGAGATTAAGTTTGAGTGGTCAATTGAATGCCAACGGAGTTTTCAGACTCTGAAGGATTGTCTGACTACTGCCCCTATTTTAACCTTACCTTCTGGTGAGGGTCGTTTCGTGGTTTACACTGATGCTTCTGGTATTGGCTTAGGCTGTGTGCTTATGCAGCACGGCAAGGTGATCGCCTATTCTTCTAGGCAGTTAAGAAAGCATGAAGTTAATTATCCAGTTCATGATTTGGAATTGGCAGCCGTGGTATTTGCTTTGAAGATTTGGAGGCACTACTTATATGGTGAATCATTTACGGTATTTTCGGATCATAAAAGTCTGAAATACTTATTTTCTCAAAAGGAATTGAACATGAGACAAAGAAGATGGTTGGAGTATATAAAGGATTTCAACTTTTCTATTGAGTATCACCCGGGCAAAGGCAATGTGGTTGCTGATGCTTTAAGTCGGAAGCCTGTGGCTAAGATATCTAGTCTTATGTTACAAGAATGGAAATTACTGGAGCAAATGGCTAGTCTGGATATCAATATTGATAATGACCGGATATTGATTTCCCAGTTGCAACTGAAGCCCGAATTGTTGGTAGAAATCAAGTTATTGCAAGATATTGATCCCGAGCTAGTCGAGATTAAGGAAAGCTTGAGTAGCAGACCTGATTTCTCGATAGCCGATGATGGAAGATTATTATTTCAAGGTAGAACTTGTGTACCGAATGAGGCTAATATAAAGAATCGGATTCTTGAAGAAGCCCATAGATCCAAATATACTATCCATCCGGGAGGCACTAAGATGTTCAAGGATTTGAAAAGGTCATTTTGGTGGCCGAACATGAAAAGGGAAATTACAAATTTCGTGAGTACATGTCTTGTTTGTCAACAAGTAAAGGCCGAGCATTTCAGACCGGCAGGTAAATTGAAACCACTTGATATACCCCAATGGAAGTGGGAGAGTATTGGTATGGATTTCATTCTGGGTCTTCCTAAGACTCGAGGTGGTTATGATGCTATATGGGTAATTGTGGAACGACTGACTAAATCCGCACATTTCTTATCTATTAAGTACAAGTGGACAGTCGATGTGCTGGCAGCATTATATTTAAAGGAAGTGGTTAGGCTTCATGGTATCCCAGTCAACATTATATCCGATAGAGATCTGAGATTTACTTCTCATTTTTGGAAAGGATTGCAAGAATCTCTTGGTACCCGTCTGAATTTTAGCACTGCATTTCATCCGCAAATAGATGGACAGACCGAGAGAACTAATCAAATAGTGGAAGATATGTTGAGAGCTTGTATGATCGACTTCGGTGGAAGTTGGAGCGATCATTTAGCATTGATAGAATTCGCCTACAACAATAGTTATCAATCCAGCATACAGATGACACCTTTCGAGGCTTTGTATGGAAGGAGCTGTCGTTCTCCATTATGTTGGGATGAGGTTGGCGAGAAGCAATGGCTTGGACCGGATCTTATCTCGGAGTCATCACAAAATATTCGTATTATCCGAGACCGGTTACTTGTAGCTCAATCGAGGAAAAAGAGCTATGCTGATAATAGAAGAAGAGATTTAGAATTTCAAATTGACGAGCATGTGTTCTTAAAAGTCTCTCCTTCAAGAGGTATTCGTCGATTCGGTATTCATGGCAAGTTAAGCCCAAGGTATATTGGTCCATTTGAGATCCTTGATCGAGTGGGTGAAGTCGCCTATAGATTGGCCTTACCTCCTCAATTATCTGGTGTACATAACGTATTCCATGTATCTATGCTTCGGAAATACGTGTACGACCCTAGTCACATCATTCAACATGTGGACTTTGAATTTAAGAAGGATCTATCTTATGAAGAAAGACCAGTGAAGGTTCTGGATCGGAAAGAGCAACAACTTCGAAATCGTTCCATACCGATGGTTAAAATCCAATGGAGTCGGCGTGGAATAGAGGAAGCTACATGGGAATCCGAGGACGCCATACGGAAGCGTTATCCCGATCTATTCTAGGTGAGCTATTATATTTTGGTCCAGTGAATTTGGAGGACCAAATTCTTTAAGTGGGGGAGGGTGTAAGACCCCGAGTTTCTGTACAAATATTAAAATTCGTAAATAGTAAATGTTGAATAGTGACTGTGGTAAATAGTAAATAGTAAAAATTTTGACTATCATATAAAAATTCCAAAAAATGATAGTTAATTAGTAAAGACCATGGTAAACACTTTGGTCTTCTGTACTTGACCCTAATAAAATCATTTACATGGCTTAATCAGTGATTTAAGCCTGACTTAAAAACGCGAAAAACACTATTCATACGAAATACAACTACCTTAGAAAAATCTGTAAAAATCACATCTGATAGAGGGTATTTTTCTTAGCAACTTTGTCTTCTGAAGTTTCATCGGTAAAAATCAGAAACTCTCTCTATCGACTAAACCGTTGAACATTGGGTTAAATTATTATTTTAATCTTAAGATTGGGAGATTAACAATAAACCTCGTGATAAAATTCCATAAAAATCATATTATGAAAGAGCATGTCTTGATTAGTAATTTTGTCTTCTGGATCCAATTCATTAAAAATCATTTAGTAACATTAAATTGAGGTCTTAGTTAACCATTCCTTAATCTTTTGGATTAGGCTTAGATTAGGCTAACCTTACCTTGAGAAACACGTGAAACCGTGTTTTGGTTGGCAGAAACACGTTGTCAACAATGCAAAGGATTTTACGGTTCTGACCAAACCGTGTGTGAAGATTAAACACTCCTCTTCCAAACCTATAAGTAGAGGAAGCCCCCTTAAACATCTCTTAAACACAAAAGGGTTCTTGCTGCTGTGAAGAAGCTCTGCAAGTCTACTGTTCATCTTCTTCCCCATTCATCTTTCCTTATTTCATCGGTTAAGGTAGGTAACCATGGCACAAACCTTGAATTTGATAAATGGAATGAAAGGGCATCATGTTAGCTTGTAGAAATCATGCTTTTCCATTTATTTACGTACTCAAATGCATAAAACGCCGGATTTATGCTTCTGTTTCGCTATTCCCGTGTTACAGGGATTAACGGTTCCAACCAGACCGCTTTATCTCTTAGACGGTTCAGAACTGCCCGCCCGACTTATACAAACGGCCCAATTAGAACCGCCCGTGTTGAACCCCTTCTTTGTAAATGTATCTAATGAATTTTGATGATGACCAAACACTACATACTTGCATATTATCACGATCTAACATATGTGTGCCTTTGATCAGCTCGTAAGAGGAGTTAAGGAACTCTCAAAATGGAGGAATCATTCCGTTGGTAAAAAGGTAAATCTGAAATTTGTAAACGCCAACACTAACTCAAAATGTATATTCTGACAGGTCAAAAATTGCCATTTCAAGATTGGAACAAAGCACGGATAACTAGTAAGATTGAAATTGTTCAAAAACAATGGGTGAATTCATGGTTTGTATGGTAAGTAGGAATGCAAGCAAGTTTCAGAAACCAAGGTAATCATTCAATTAGGAATTTATGTTATTTGGCCTTGGTTTTTATTTCTCTCATGTCTTTGTATCCCTACATTTCATTGGTTTTCTCTCTATCCATTTGAACCCACTTTGTTGGATGTGTGTTGAAGTGTTTTTCACCATTTTCATGTTTCCTGGCTCATGGGTCGACCCCAAGGGTCGACCCTTGATCGTTTTTATGGGCTCCAGCCGCTGGCTGAACAAGGGTCGACCCCAGGGTCGACCCCAAGGGTCGACCCCTGGACGCTTCATGGAAACCAGCCGTTGGCTAGACATGGGTCGACCCCAGGGTCGACCCATGGGTCGACCCCTGTGACTTTCGCCCAAACAGCAGCAATTCATTTTTTTGGGGTCGACCCAGGGGTCGACCCTTTGTTCTGCTGGCCTTTATCTTCTTCGAGGGTCGACCCCAGGGTCGACCCTTTCCGGTCGGGAGCCCAGCCGACTTTCTTGACCGCCGTTTTCTTGTTCCGTTTGTCCACCAATCCTTGTCTAATCACCTCTAGACCTGCCACAAACATCTCCACATTTTGTGGATCTGGTCCCCATGCTTTCTTTGACTGTTTTATTCTTTTATTTAAACCCTAATGGCATTATATAAATATGAGATATGGGGGATCCGAATATGATTGATGAGGGTGCTATTGTGGATGTGCAGGTTCGGAGTTGCAGCCATCAAGCTCCATTCTACCTTGTTCTGAAGCTGATCTTCAAAGGAAGGAGCTGGAATCGAAGCCCAAGGTCGTATACATCAAAGAGCTGCATACAACATCAAGCCTTTACAAATCTCATCCAAAATCGTTCACCTTCCTGCTGGAGTATCACAGAAGATTCGAAGAACACAAAAGGGGAGTTCTATTCAGAATCCTTTCTACTCTGATCCTCTTTTAGTGCTTATTGTTGAATCTGTAAAGTGTTGTACTCTAAACTATCTTGAAACAGATTTGTGTGTGTGTGCTCGTGATCTGTGACACGAGTGTGTGTGTGTGTGTGTTTGGGGTGCCTAGATTGGGTATCATGTGTGTGTGTATGCTGTTCATAACAGCGTGTGTGTGCTTGGCTCACATCATAGTGAAGTCGTTAATCCTCGTGAGTGAGGGGTGGATGTAGGGGACATTGCGGTGTACCCGAACCACCTAAAAAACTTTGTGTATCTCTCGTGGTTTGTTCTTTTGCATCCTTTGTCGAGTGGGCTTCACAGTGAGTTGAGTGTTCACCACCTCCTTCTTCACACACTTACCATCTTTCTCATGCATTCATGTGAGATCATGCACGAGTAAGACCGAGTGCCTGATTGTGTTGTTTTTTGTCTCTCTAGTCCTTCATAAAATAATTTTAATTGCCAATCAATTCACCCCTCCCCTCTTGATTGCCACCGTTTGGGACCCAACAATTGGTATCAGAGCATTGGTCTCTGTTTAGTCTGACCTCACGGTCTTAGAGCAGATCCCTTTTATGGCAAACAGAGGGATGATGCCCGAAGGGCATTCAGTACACAGGCCTCCGTTTTTTGATGGAACAAACTACACTTACTGGAAAAACAGAATGTACGTTTTCTTGCGTGCTCAAGATTATGAAGTGTGGAATGTTATCAACAAAGGTCCTTATAAGTTGCCTGAAAATGAAGATGATTGGGATGACGACCATATCAACAAAAACTCATCTAACTTTAAGGCAATGAATATAATTCAGTGTGCTATCCATCCTAATGAATACTCACGCATATCTATGTGTTCATCTGCACAGGAAATGTGGGACAAACTACGCTTGATCTATGAAGGAACATCTGAGGTCAAGGAGACCAAAGCAAATCTATTGATCCGCGACTATGAGTTATTCATGATGAAACCAGAAGAATCAATTTCTGTAATGTTCGCAAGATTAATGGAAATCACAAATGGTTTGAAGGCCCTTGGCAAGGAGTATTCAAACCGTGATCTTGTGAGGAAGGTTCTGAGATCTCTATCACCACAGTGGCACACAAAAGCCACAGTGATCGAAGACTCGAAGGATCTCAGCACTCTGACTCTGGATGAGTTAGTCGGCTCCTTGATGACATATGAGATCAACATCAAAAGAAGCGAGGACGACAACAAGAAGAAAAAAGTTGCCACAACCTTGGCATTGAAAGTCAACCCTCACGAATCGGAAGAAAGCGAGGGAGACTCCTCGGCCAACACTGAAGATGAGGAGCTTGTAGCTATGTTCACAAGAAGAGCTAGAAGATTTGTGAAGAACACAAGGAAATTTGGTGGTCAGTTCAAGAAAGGACCAAAAAGGCAAGGATCTAAGAAAAATGAAGGCAGCAAGAAGGAAGAAATAATTTGCTATGAATGCAAGAAACCCGGTCACATGCGGGGAGAGTGTCCGGACTTAGCAAAGAGATTCAAAAAGGGAAAATTCAAAAAGCCTAAGGCCATGGTGGCCTCTTGGAGCGATGAAGATGAGGAAGACTCCGGGAATGAAGATGGACTAGATGAATTGGTCCAAAATCTATGCTTCATGGCAAATGACGACACCAATAAGGTACAATCTGAAACTGAATCCCTCACTTGTGAACAATGGCAGATTGCATATGAATCATTGTATGGAAAATGCAAAAAATTAAAATCTGAAAATAAACTTCTAAAAAAGAAATTGGAACAAGCTGTGAATGCTCAAAATTCTTGTGAGAATTGCAATTTCATGAAATGTGAAAATGAGAATCTTAAACATGAAAATGGAAGTCTCCTGTCTAAAGTAGAATTATTTGAAGAAGAGAGTTCATGTATGCGAGAGGATCAATTCACTCTTATTAAAAAACATGAAGAGTTGCAAAAGGAATTAGAACAAGAAAAGCTTAACAAAATTGCTTGCATTCAAACCAAGGAAACAGCTGAAAGGAAAATGGAAACCTTGATGATTGAAATAGATGAGTTGAAAAATGTTGCTGCCATATTAGAAAAAGGAAAACAAGTGTTGAACACGAGTGTGGGTTCTGATGAAGGCTGTTATCCACCTACTTCGGAGAAAAGAAATAATTTTCAGTCCAAAACTTACACAACTCCATGGACTTCAAGAAATACTTTTGCCCCATCTTCTAACACACAGATGCATGGTTCATATATGAATATGAACAGGAGAAGAACCCGTGATAGAAGAACCACTACTTGCTTTTATTGTGGAAGATTGGGTCATGATATGTATGAGTGCAGAACCATGAGGATTGATGATGAAAATTTTATTAGAATGATGAATAGATCATACAGACCTCTTGTGTCTAACCACCACGGACCCAAGCTTGCTTGGGTACCAAAAACCCCATAAGTACTCTCTTTGTATTTGCAGGTCTGTTTTGGAGCTCAAAAGAACAAATGGTACTTGGATAGTGGATGTTCAAGGCATATGACGGGAAACAAGGAAATGTTTACCGACCTGCAAGTCAAGGATGGTGGGGTGGTAGCTTTTGGAGGCAAAGATAAAGGAAAAATTGTTGGAGAAGGTAAGATAGGTAAGAACCAGACTCAAGTAATTGAAAATATTTTGCTTGTCAAAGGCCTGCATCACAATCTTTTAAGCATTAGTCAAATCTGTGACAAAGGTTCCATTGTGTCTTTTGATTCTACTCGCTGCACTGTGGTAGATAGAAGCACCAATCAAATCAAGTTCTTCGGGCTTAGACACAACAATGTTTATATGATTGATCTTGATGATGCTTCACATAAAAATCTTTGCTTAGTTGCTAAAAATTCTGATGATGCATGGCTGTGGCATCGCCGTCTTGGGCATGCTAGTTTTAATGTAATGATGAAGTTGTTCAGAAAAAATCTGGTTGTTGGCCTACCCAAGCTGAAGCTGGCTAATGAAGGAATCTGTGGGGCATGCAGCAAGGGCAAACAGACTAGATCATCCTTTAAATGTAAAAGTGATGTTACCACCTCTAAACCCCTTGAATTGATCCATATAGATCTTTTTGGACCAAGCCGGACACATAGCTTGGGTGGTAAGTTGTATGGTTTTGTGATTGTAGATGATTTTTCCAGATATAGCTGGGTGTATTTTCTCTCAAACAAAAGTGATGCCTTGATGGAATTTGAGGTGTTTTGTAGGATGGTTCAGAATGAAAAAGGATGGTACATCAAGACTGTGAGGAGCGATCATGGTAGAGAATTTGACAACCATGAGTTCAGTAATTTCTGCAGGGATCAAGGTTATATACACAACTTCTCTGCACCAAGGACCCCCGAACAAAATGGGGTCGTGGAGAGAAAAAACAGGACTCTTGTTGAAATGGCAAGAACTATGCTAAGTGAAAACAACCTTCCAAGGTATTTTTGGGCTGAAGCCGTCAATACAGCTTGCTACATAATAAACCGAGCCATGGTAAGGCCTTTGTTAAAGAAAACACCTTATGAGCTATATCGAGGTAAGAAACTAAATATCTCTTACTTTAAACCTTTTGGCTCTACTTGTTACATCCATAATAACGGTAAGGTGGATTTGGCCAAGTTTGACCCCAAGAGTGACAAGGGGATATTTCTCGGATACTCTCTTATCTCACGAGCCTATCGAGTGTACAACTTGAGAACCCTTGTAGTTGAGGAAAGTCCCCATGTTATTGTTGATGAATCATCATTCAAGGATCCTAATGAAAAACATGTATTACAGGAAGAAGAATCAGAAGAGGATACCACCAAAGAGCTCGCAAAGGAAGCAGACAAATCTGGAGATGAAGAACAACAAAAGGATGATGAAAATCAGCAAACTCTAAGTGAACTACAGCTGCCTAAACAATGGACTTTTGCAAAAGATCACCCACCAGAAGTCGTCATTGGCAATTTAGAAGAAGGAATAAGAACGCGTTCTTCATTCAGGGAAGTTGAAAATCTCGATTACATTGCACTACTCTCACAATCTGAACCTCACTCCCTAGATGATGCCTTAAAAGATGATTCCTGGATCTTGGCTATGCAAGAAGAACTACACCAATTCCAGAGGAACAAAGTGTGGTTCCTTGTGCCTCGCCCTAGAAACCACTCTGTGATCAGAACCAAATGGATATTCCGAAATAAAACAAACGATCAAGGGGTGGTAACTAGGAACAAGGCAAGGCTGGTAGCCAAAGGTTATAGCCAAGAGCTAGGAATCGATTTTGATGAGTCTTTTGCTCCTGTAGCAAGACTCGAGGCAGTGAGAATTCTCTTAGCATTTGCATGCTGCAACAACATCAAACTTTTTCAGATGGATGTGAAAAGTGCATTCTTAAATGGCTTTATTCAGGAGGATGTATATGTGGAGCAACCTCCAGGGTATGAAGACACAAAGTATCCAGACCATGTGTACAAGTTAGACAAAGCACTCTACGGTCTTAAACAAGCACCTCGAGCATGGTATGAACGGTTAAATGATTTCCTTATACAAAATGGATTCAAACGAGGTAATGTGGATCAAACCCTTTTTACAAGGATGAACGGTAAGGAAATTTTAGTTGTTCAAGTCTATGTTGATGACATTATATTTGGCTCCACTAAGGATACTCTCAGCAAGGACTTTGCAAAATTGATGCAAAGTGAATTTGAAATGAGCCTAATGGGGGAGCTGACATTCTTTTTGGGATTGCAGGTTACACAAACGGCCGAAGGGATGTTTGTACATCAGAAAAAATATGCAATGGAGCTACTGAAAAAGTTCGACTTGGCTTCTACCAAACCACAACCCACACCTATGTCCACATCAATAAAAATTGATCAAGATGAAAAAGGTAAATCTGTAGACCAAAAACTTTTCAGAAGCATGATAGGTTCCTTGTTATACTTAACTGCTAGTCGGCCCGATATTCAATTCGCAGTATGCTTGTGTGCTCATTTTCAGTCCAACCCTAAGGAGTCACACTTGTCAGCTGTGAAAAGGATTTTTAGGTATATTGCTGGCTCTGTAGACTTGGGGTTATGGTTTCCGCATACTTCGAACCTTGATTTAATTGCCTATTCCGACGCCGACTATGCGGATTGCAAAGTGGATCGAAAAAGCACCAGCGGGTATTGCCAGTTCCTCGGAGGTTGCATAGTTTCATGGGCCTCCAAGAAACAAAATTCAGTGGCACTGTCAACCGCCGAAGCCGAGTATGTGGCTGTAGGCAGTTGTGTTGCCCAGGTGTTGTGGATTCAACAACAAATGATTGATTATAGAGAGTCTTTCAAGAATACCGAAATTCTGTGTGATAACACCTCAGCCATTAATCTATCCAGAAACCCTATCCATCATTCTCGCACCAAGCATATTGAGATAAGACATCATTTTATTCGTGATCATGTTGGCAAGGGTGATGTAGTAATCAACTTCATTGAGACGGATCGTCAAATTGCTGATATTTTCACAAAACCCCTGTGTGAAGAGAAGTTTACAACATTTAGAAGAGAATTAGGGGTCTGCAAAATAGATGCGCCTTCATCATAACCATTTGTGCTACTGTGTGTTTAGATCGTTGCACTTTAGGTTTCTGCATTCGTCTCATGCTAGTTTGCATTTTCTTGTTATACATACACATTTTGTTGTGTCAAACAAAAAATTACAAAAACATCTTGCGTGGTCAATTGCCTTTGTGTGCTTGTGTGTCTCTTCTATTTATACGGGCTATACACACATTTTCGTTGCCACTTCTATGGCCTTTTTATACCCTTGTCCACTCTCTTATGCCATAAAAGGAGCAAATCTGGCCAAAATCTGCTTTTCGGAACTATGGATAATAGCATGACTGGATGTGTTTCTAAATCTGGTGTGGCATATCCCCAAATGTTTTCAACCCCCATCATAATCTTAATATCATTGTTTCAAACATATTTTTACATTGGGGACTCGAGCCTATTAGCTTTCTTGGCCCTCCGATCATCTGCATCTTCATCCCTTCAAAATTCATTAAAAGGGGTCGACCCATGGGTCGACCCTCGGAGGGGTCGACCCGTGGGTCGACCCTCGCGGATCCATTTGCTGATTGGGGTTATGAGTACAGGGGTCGACCCGTGGGTCGACCCATTCCGGCAAAACGCGGTTCCCCACGATCGGCCATCCATGAATGGGGTTCTAACCCTATGGTTGCCCCTCCTATACCTATATATCCTCTCATAACCTCCTATAAGGCCAGCCACCACCCCTTTCAAGCCCTAAAACCCTCTTCTTGGCTCCCATTTCTTCCAAACCTAGCCGCGGTTCTCCGGGTGGCTATCCGCGCACGCTTTTCTTCCAACGGCTCCAAGGATCGTCTCTTGCGTTTCCTTTCTCTTGAGGTAAGCTTCTGGTGCTTGTGGAGGATCATGGATTCATATCTCATTCATATCATCTTTGGTTGAACCCTATTCTTCCTTTCCCCATCATGTGGTCTCCTTTCGCTCCTTGTCTAGATGGCCCCAAAGAGACGTCCTTCTCGCAATGAAGCTGAGTCTAGCAGGTCTCAAGAACTTCGATCCAAGCGAGCTGAACAAGTTGCATCTCTTCGCGGCCATTCTAGCCGCATATTAGATCGCAAGGTTCTCCGTCCGAGAGCCGTCGACTTTGGAAATCTGTGCAATCACATTCCGAGTCTCGTTGATATTATCTGCAGTCAGCCTAACCTGGATGCATTCATGTCTGCACACCGCAGGGTGTATCCCACTTTGGTTCATCAGTTCTATAGCAACATGTCTTTGGCAAATGAAACTCCGGTTACCAAGGTTAATGGCGTGCAGATCATTCTTTCCCCCGAGCTTCTTGGCGCGGCATTTCAGCTTCCTTCTGAGGGATATGGTTTTGGTGACGTCTTGGTTCGTGAAGATAAGCTATATCTCTACCTCACTTCTGAAGACCGAAATGGTCGGTCTGTCGCTGGCTTAAATGCCAATCACAACATGGGATACGTTATTCATGATGATGAATTAGTTTGGCAGTTAAAAACAGTGGTTCCCGGTGCACCTGCTGAAGTTAATGTTGATGCTGCAGACACTGAAGATAGTGATGAAAATCGTGGTGCTCATGCGATTGATATTCCCTCCGAGACGGCCAGGCTATTCATTGATCGTTTGGACCGCATTGATGAACGGTTGGATCGGTATGGCGAGACCTTGGATGTTATTCAAAATGAACTTCATGATCTTAAGCTATCGCACCAGGAAAGCACTCAAACCTTCACCGATGCCTTGGCCCAACAACACCTAATGTGCCATGAGATTTTGGAATGTCTCCGTCGTGCTCCCCGTCCACTGCCTCCGGCTGAAGACTAGGCCTTGGTCACTCCTCCTCATGGCTTCTACCCTATCACTTTCACCCCGTCTTTTTGATGATGCCAAAGGGGGAGAGATCCAGTTTATCGGCTATTATAGTATATGTGTGTTGTATGCTTGCATGTGCCTGCATGATGTGTGTTATCTCATTTTGTACTTGCATGCTGTTGCATTATCCTTCTATTCATAGCATGGCATCTTGATGCATTGCACTTTCCTCTCTTGTTTTAATGTAATCCGAGTATGGCTGTTGTTGCTATTCCAAGATGATTGTCGGAAAGTTCTTTTTATCAATCTCACAACGGTTCTAAGTTGGTTCATGGTCTTGTGTTGATCGGATGTGTTGAATGGACTATTGGTTCTCGTGTTATCCCGGCACTTTGTTATTTTGCTATTGCTTCGACAGTATTGGCACAATGAGACCAAATTGTTATATGAGTTAGTCATCATCAAAAAGGGGGAGATTGTTGAACCCCTTCTTTATAAATGTATCTAATGAATTTTGATGATGACCAAACACTACATACTTGCATATTATCACGATCTAACATATGTGTGCCTTTGATCAGCTCGTAAGAGGAGTTAAGGAACTCTCAAAATGGAGGAATCATTCCGTTGGTAAAAAGGTAAATCTGAAATTTGTAAACGCCAACACTAACTCAAAATGTATATTCTGACAGGTCAAAAATTGCCATTTCAAGATTGGAACAAAGCACGGATAACTAGTAAGATTGAAATTGTTCAAAAACAATGGGTGAATTCATGGTTTGTATGGTAAGTAGGAATGCAAGCAAGTTTCAGAAACCAAGGTAATCATTCAATTAGGAATTTATGTTATTTGGCCTTGGTTTTTATTTCTCTCATGTCTTTGTATCCCTACATTTCATTGGTTTTCTCTCTATCCATTTGAACCCACTTTGTTGGATGTGTGTTGAAGTGTTTTTCACCATTTTCATGTTTCCTGGCTCATGGGTCGACCCCAAGGGTCGACCCTTGATCGTTTTTATGGGCTCCAGCCGCTGGCTGAACAAGGGTCGACCCCAGGGTCGACCCCTGGACGCTTCATGGAAACCAGCCGCTGGCTAGACATGGGTCGACCCCTGTGACTTTCGCCCAAACAGCAGCAATTCGTTTTTTTGGGGTCGACCCAGGGGTCGACCCTTTGTTCTGCTGGCCTTTATCTTCTTCGAGGGTCGACCCCAGGGTCGACCCTTTCCGGTCGGGAGCCCAGCCGACTTTCTTGACCGCCGTTTTCTTGTTCCGTTTGTCCACCAATCCTTGTCTAATCACCTCTAGACCTGCCACAAACATCTCCACATTTTGTGGATCTGGTCCCCATGCTTTCTTTGACTGTTTTATTCTTTTATTTAAACCCTAATGGCATTATATAAATATGAGATATGGGGGATCCGAATATGATTGATGAGGGTGCTATTGTGGATGTGCAGGTTCGGAGTTGCAGCCATCAAGCTCCATTCTACCTTGTTCTGAAGCTGATCTTCAAAGGAAGGAGCTGGAATCGAAGCCCAAGGTCGTATACATCAAAGAGCTGCATACAACATCAAGCCTTTACAAATCTCATCCAAAATCGTTCACCTTCCTGCTGGAGTATCACAGAAGATTCGAAGAACACAAAGGGGGAGTTCTATTCAGAATCCTTTCTACTCTGATCCTCTTTTAGTGCTTATTGTTGAATCTGTAAAGTGTTGTACTCTAAACTATCTTGAAACAGATTTGTGTGTGTGTGCTCGTGATCTGTGACACGAGTGTGTGTGTGTGTGTTTGGGGTGCCTAGATTGGGTATCATGTGTGTGTGTATGCTGTTCATAACAGCGTGTGTGTGCTTGGCTCACATCATAGTGAAGTCGTTAATCCTCGTGAGTGAGGGGTGGATGTAGGGGACATTGCGGTGTACCCGAACCACCTAAAAAACTTTGTGTATCTCTCGTGGTTTGTTCTTTTGCATCCTTTGTCGAGTGGGCTTCACAGTGAGTTGAGTGTTCACCACCTCCTTCTTCACACACTTACCATCTTTCTCATGCATTCATGTGAGATCATGCACGAGTAAGACCGAGTGCCTGATTGTGTTGTTTTTTGTCTCTCTAGTCCTTCATAAAATAATTTTAATTGCCAATCAATTCACCCCTCCCCTCTTGATTGCCACCGTTTGGGACCCAACAGCCCGCCTTGTATAAAACGGCCCAATGATAACCGTTTTACAGCCAGTAGGTTTAACGGCCCACTGTCATCCGTTTAACTTCCAGAAAACTGATTTTTTTGCTATTTTGACCCATTTAACAATGTTAATTAGTAAAAATTGACAATCCACATAAATAACAGATAATGACATGAGTAAATTTCTGTTATTTGCAATATCTATTTTGATAAATTGTTTAAAGTGAAAATCATTGAAATTCACTTGTAACTTTGGATAAATTGAATAAGTATGGTAAATAGCTAAACTTTACCATAGGTAATTTCTGTAAATTACTGTAAACCAGAAAATTACTGGCCGACTTATGGCAAGTCTTTGACCAATTAGTCGGACACTCCATCCGGCAAACTTTACATTTTTTTTTTACCGTAGAACATTTTTACCGTGGTAAATTACGGTTACATCATGACTATTGTTTTAACTTGATTAATTGATCGATTACCCTTGGATAATCTTCGGTCATATTTGAGCCCGGAATTGATCAATGGACATTAAACTGAAATTGGTTGGTTTAATTGTTATTGGCAACCCGGTAACTATTTTGCATAAATTATCTTATAATTAGACATTATCGTTATGCTTAATACGGATTCTCTTGAACCGTATTTCTTAAAATACGACCCGAATGGTTCGTATATTCGTTATTCGGAACTTACTTCTCTCTCTCGAACGGCTTACTGTCAACCGTTCATTCTTGGCCCCGTGACTCGTTACTCATGTGAGTACGGCCCGGTGTTTGTCGTACGACTACCTTGTTTTGAGTTTTTCATCGTGGTTATACTCTTGAATCAAAGGAGGCAAGTGTCGTCCTTTACATCTTGTACCCGACAGAAATTCATCTGATTATATTGGCCATAATTGACTATGTCTAGACGGGGGATCGGTGATCCAATTGAAATGAAATGCCAACGCATCATAAGGGCCCGGTCTGGTCCTGGGGAGAGCGCCCGAAAAGATATTGAGTCAATTGGGATGTTTATGACAGGGTGAGGCATTGCACCCGAATACTTGACTTGACATGTTACGTCTATGACAAACTCTTGTTACTTGACTCGTGCGTATTTACTTGGCTACATGTGTAACATACTTGCTGACCAAATTCTCTACTGTTACTTTACTTGTTCATTACTTGGTAAATTGTTATATTTCTTGACTTTGCAAGATATCTTTTACATTGTTTCTTTTATCGTATCGTCATTCTTTATTTACTGCATTTCATATAAATTGAAAATCAATGGTTAATTACGTAAATCTGTTTGTGGTTATCTACTGAGCGCGTTTAGCTCACTCCTACTTTTCCCCTCTTTCCAGGTGATGAACTTGTCGGGAATGGACTGGAGTGATATCGAGAGATAGTTTTAGTTTATTGAGTCAGTTTGTACCCTTAGTATTAGTGAGAGATTGTTCTAGTATTTTGCTTATTATTTGGATGTAGTTGTTCTACCCAGTGTACTCAATTTTATTATCAATAAAACTCTGATTATTATCCTTTCCAACCTTTTGTGCAATGGTTTGCAATGGTTCGGAATTATTACTCGCTTGCCCCTAACCGTACGTCCCGAGATTCCGCATCGGGGCGTGACATTCACTATGAACAATAATGAAAGTACAAATAACTCAAATCTCTTGCCAAGACTTGAGTTTGATTACAAGAGAATAACTGGGATTCAAACAAATCCGAACTCTCCTACTCGATCACAGCAGAACCTACTGCAAACATGATCTTCCCTGTAGTGAGAAACCTGTTCAGCTGATGAAGATCTCCCCTTTCTCTTCACCTTCTCCTATAGCATCACCCTCTTCCCGGAGCTACAGTAACCTCTTTGCTTCACCCTTGATGGCCTCTTAGATCTCCCCTTGCAACTTAGGGTTTAGACCCCAATGAGATGTTATATATCTCTAGGGTGGTTAAGAGACAACCCAACATCTAGATCCACCATTCCTGACATGTTCCATGACTTTTGGATTAAACAAACCAAGGAAATCACTTGATCTCGGACATGGGAACAAAGGTCAACAAAGTCTGTCTCAGGGCTGGCGGTCGACCGGACCTACAGGGGCGGTCGACCAGAAATTCTCAGACAATCGTGTTTTAGCTCCCTGGGAAAACTGGTCGACCTGAAATGACCCGGCGGTCGACCGGTTTCGGTCGACCGAAAATTCTCGGTCGGTCGACCGGTGGGCTGAATGCCCAACACGCACCTCCCAACTGACTAACGCGGTGGCAACATACGCATGCATCGAAACTCAACATTCTTCTTGAGCATCCAAGTCATATATGGCTTGGGCTCAGCTCTGTGGGGGTATTGGCAGGAGATCTGCTATCCTACTCTCCCATATTGCAGTACAAGATGCCATCTCCTGGGTCATGTTGTCGCTTCCTGTCATCATTCCCAGAAGCGGTAACACTCACCTCCCTCTGTTGATGATGGCTGTAGAATATCTCCTTGAGAACTGCCCTCCCTCTGAGAACCATATGTCGGCCCCTGCCTCTCAAGCCTAGGGTGGTCACCTTCCAGGGCGTTGGGTTCTCAAGTTTAATGTAAGTGTCGCAGTGCTGACCTCAAATGCTTTTGTGGTTCTACATATAGATCTGGAGATCGTTGGGCCCATCCTAAGACACCTTGATGCTCGCTAGTTCTTCATTCGAGTTGCTACAGGTCCCACTGCAGCCTGGTAGAATTCCACCACCGCAGGACTCCCCTATTGGACCAGACCATTTGATGGACCTATCTTCGCTAGCTAGATTGGATCCGAACAACACTCATGCTGAGACTAGTGCCACTTCAGGCGACAACAATGGCTCCGCGGGCCCCCTAGCATACCTTTCTCTGAATGAAGCATCAGAGAATCTATCGCCTTGGCAGAGGTCGCGATATTGGTGGCACTCACCCCAGTTGGATCCACGATGATGTCACCATTGATGCTACTGTTGCAAAAGTCAAAGTCACTAACCGACGCTTGGTTTGCCCATGATGGGCTCAGACTCAATGGGCCTGACACTTCCCACTTTAGCCTCAGCTAACCCAGCAAATCCGCGTGGGTTGGTGCATGTGCAACTGGACCCGCATTCAGCCGAGGGTTCACCTTCGGACCTTCGGTCGGAGATGATGAAGGCCCTGATGAACTTGACAGCTCGATTGGGCCTCTCTACATCGGCCCATCCTATAGGCTCAGACCCTCCAGCCCAAACGACACCCACTCATCCCATGTATGTTGAGACTCCGGCTCCACAGAATAAGCGTGTCCCATACCCCAATCGCAAGGGTGATGCAGGATTCAGTTGTGTGGATATATGTAGTCCCTCTGAAGAGACCACCTCCTCCTCTGCCGAAGGTGAACTTGGGTGGTAAAACTCGATTGCTTATTCCTATGGCAAAAGTGCCCAAGGGTCTACAATGTATCCTTGCTAGTTGTGGATTCGACTTAATATGATTTTTTGAAGGGCTTTTGGGATCAGTTGGTAAGAGAGCCAGTTAATCATGATCCTTCATTACCCCCCAAAGGTGCTCTTAGCGTAGTTGTTGTTCCCTTTGTTCCTTGTGCTACTTACTACCCAAGTATTTTAGAATCTGTGCAAGCAGAAGTATTATCTTTCGTTGCAACCCATAAGACTTTTATTGGCGAAGATCAGTAACATTGATCACGTTGACATGGTCAAACCCGATCGATGTTTCGTCGAAGTTCATCTTGGACCGGCCCTCTTCACCATAAAACACAGAGAAAAACTATTTTTAGACTACATGCTTTTGTAATTGCCGCATACTTATAGTTTCTAATTTTAGTTCCTTTTTTAAGCTCGCTCTTCCCTCCATCTGACATATGCCTCTCTTGATGTCTTAACGTGGCTCTTTATTCTCGATTCAAACTTTCTTATCAATAAAATAATTTGAACCGGAATTGCTCAACCACGATGACGACGACGACAATAATAATCATAATCATAATCATAATATTTTATTTTTTTATTTTTAAGAACATGTGTACAAATCAGTGTTATCAAAATCAGATCGGACTGGCCGGTCTGATCGCGAACCGGTCTAAGAATCGGTCCGATTAAGGCCGGTCCGATCTAATGTTAAAAAATCGGACGAACCGGGCGAACCGCGGTTCGACCGGTAAACCGATCCAAACCAGTCCGACCCGATTCACCCTTTACATAAAAAAATTAAAAAAATAAATATAAAAATATTTAGATATTCAACATGATATTTACGTGCGAGCAAAATTATCTTATTATTATTGAGTTGTTATTATTTATTATTTTATTTTACATATATTTGAAGTTTACAATTTTAAAAGAGCCTAGATGTCAACGGTGAAGAGTGAAGATCAATAAAATATTATAAAATTTTAAGATCAATTTATTTAATCATGTTATTATTATTTTTTTACTCAGTACAGTTATATAATCATGACTAATAATTATACATGTATATTTTTTTATTTTGATCATTATATCTTATATCTTATTATATTGGACTATAGAATCGGGTCGGACTATACATCAATATTATGATGATGTCACGGTTCAAATCGATTCGATTAAACGATCCAATCGATTCGAATCGAATTAACTCATTGACCGATCGATCTAGATCTAGATACAGATTCGATTACGATAACATTGATACAAATAGATTAGATGACTTTTCATCTCACCATATTTTTTAAACAAATAAAAAAACGTACTGCACACTGAAGATGTGAGAATAACCTTAGAGTGTGCAACAAAACTAATTCTATTATTTGAAATTGGAGTACACACTCCTTGTCATTCAATATATTTTAAACACAGAGGGAGGAAAAACCACACAACCCAGTGAACCCACCCATACAAGTGGCAAGCCCGGGCATACACAGCCAAAACATAAATAATTCACCAAATATCAAGGACAGAGGCATAGCTACGGCAGAGATGATAACGTTTAGAAAGTCCATGGACCGTCCTCTGATGACGACGAGGCTATACAAGAGATTCCGTCCTATCATTACATACAAATATATCGGCGCCTTCGAACAGGAGTCGGCGGTGTGACTGCGCTCGTCCTTCCGCTCTCGTCCAGCGTGTGAACCGGCGCCGTCCTTATCAGGTTCCCCTTCTTCTGTTTCCGCGTAGCTATAGCCGCTCCACTTCCCGACAAATTTGTCGGACGATGGAGTCGTTGGATTCGAATTCCCCGGAAGCGCCCAACCGCACGCATACGCAATCAGATGATTCACAAGTTGGATGTTACCTGGGATGCCGTAAAAAATTGTGAAACTGTTGCTGGAATAATCATGTATATGCTATTTTTTTTTACATTTTTGCTACATAATCACATATTCTTTGTACTAATTTTTAAATATAATGTATTATTAGAATAAAAATTTTAATCTATCACTTCTGTATGCATGCCTACGCGTATATAATTAAAAATGTCCATGGTGCAGGAAAATAACACGAACCGATCTTTTTTGGCCGCAGTGGTTCGTCACGTCTCCCTGCGATGGAGATATCGTGGATCCGATTTCACTCCCAACGTGCATAACGGGATCACTCATCTTCAGATTATTCACGAACGTCAAGTTATTAGTTAACAGGATCACCCGCTCGCAGTTTAAAAAAATTATACGGAGCGCCAATTTTAACCCGGACTCCTCCGTTCTCCTCCCTATATCTTCCTCTCCCTCTCCTCCGGTCCCAAATCAGTAGGTCATATAACAAAAAAAAATGAAATACTCTTTATACAATTTTTTTTACGTAAAAAGATCATTTGGACCGGTGCAAAATATAACTAAAATGTAAAATTAAAATTTTAAGAATAACTATTAAAATATAAATATTTTTAAAATTATATTATTTATGTAAATAAATTAAATAAAGATACATAAATCGTTTTCTTCTTCTAATTAACTTCTTCTTGGTGCTACTAGTGCAAGCGTCAGCCTCTTTGACAAGAGTTTGCCGTGTCACCATGCCTGAACAAGTTTAGATTCATGGGGTTCCCTTCTTTCCATGCACTCGGGACGATTCCATCAATAAGAAGGGATTTTTACATAATAACCAATGTAATTTTAGTTAATTCCAAATAAATCATTATAATATGTAATATATCAAATAACTACTTGAATCAATTTACTTGCTAACATAAGTCCTAGTAGTCAAAAGGACGTCCGAAAAAAAAAATCTCCCAGAGAATATTCCTTCCTTATAATATAAAAATAATTAAGTAGTCTTCTCAAATTATAAAATTCTCACTCTCCACGTAATATATTACTCTCTCTCTCTCTCTCTCTCTCTGCTTTTGAAGGGGCCCCTCCGCAAGGGGCATATCATATTCTCTTGTGACTTCTTTGATGACATAATAAAAAAAATTGAGTTAACTTAAACTCAGATAAATTATTCTTATTTTTCATTTTTTTAATTTTGATATGTATTCGGATTAAAGTAGAATAACTAATTCTACTTTTGATTAGAATTAATTATTCTAAGTTATCGAGCGCTTGTCGGGTGGCTGCGTTAACTACGGAGAGAGAAATCCCATCTCCCCCTCACAGAAAATCGCTAATCAACCCTGATTGACTTACTCGACCATATGAGAACTCATGACCGGAAACAATCCTTATGATTTTGATATCCAGTAGAAATAAGTCAACCGGGCTCGGATGTCAAAGGAGTCCTAAGGGTTACTTTGTTCACATAGTTGTTGGACGGTTACCTTAATCGACGAGAGAGAAAGACGCGATGGATCCGACCTCCCCCTCACACACGAGTCTTTGTTCACATATAAAGATCCTCTTTGTTTTACAGTTAAGATAGGAGAACTGACGGGAGAGAATGACGTGGACCCATCACTCTCTCACAGAAACGTGTTAATCTGGGTCAGTCAACACACTTGACCCCCAGAGTCGCTTGCCTTAATCGCACCTGGTTAGCTAACAGGGCCTAATGATACAGTGGAATGTCTGTCGATACGTTCGATTGCGAGCCCAAGTTTATAACTTGACGGCTCGTCACTCCCCTTTGCACGAAGAAAGGTTGGGAGTTCAAAACTCAAATGATAGCCGCATCTTTTTTTTCCCATTGGACGAACAAAACATAGTGACGTCAAACTGCTCCCCTAACTTACGACATAACGGCCCACTTGCCAGCCAAGTGTGCCCTTGGGTATGGCTAGCCAATCCATCCCCCAGGTGCATGGTGTTTTGTTTTTAGGTACCTACATCCACGGTTGGTGTTGAAGATGACGTAAGGTGGAGAAAAATTAGGATAAAATTATTTTAAAAAAAGAATCTTGCACATGTCAAGGCAGTTCCTTCTGGGTAATTATATATATATATATATATATATATTTATTTATTACTCAGATTTGTCGTACCATCGATACATACCGTGTTAATCTCCCCCACATTGGATCGGAAGGAATGGGGGCCGGAGAGTGAGTTGCTGATGAGATTCAGCGGGTTCTACCAGATCGATCAAGTTGGCAAGTTCTCGTAGCATTGTTCTCAGGGGAGGTGTTCACGGTTTTATCGTGGTTTGGTTTAGGGATATTTTTTTAATCAAGTCGACGTCAAATTGATTCTAATCGAAGAGGACAAATTCGATTTGGTTGGGATAAAATTAAATTTTCATATCTTATTATAACGCATATAAATTTAATATCTTATATATATGATAAAATAAAAATATTTATTTTTATATTTTATATGTTTGTATGTGCACCTAATTAATTTTTTTAATAATTTTAATATAATTATGATATATAATATTAATAACATAAACATAAAGAATAAATTCGATTTATTTAATTTCGTTCGATTTCACACGCCATGAAATCGAACCGAACCAAACTCAGACTTCAAATCGAATCGAGCAGACGATTCGCTTTTTTGATTTGAACCAAATTAAGAACACTTTTAGTGGGCGTCACGGCACCAACGAACTAGATCTGACCAGTGGAAGATCGGAGGAGGCGACGGACAGCGGTGGGAGGTCGTAGGAAGGCGGAGGAGGGCAGAGGAGGGAGGTGGGAGGGCGGAGGAGGGCGGCGGGGAGGTGGGAGGGTGGGATCTGACCAACGTCGCATCACCGGCATATATACATTGATTTCTAAAGTACCTCACAGGAGTGAGACAAGATTCTCATGTATGCTCTTTAGTTCTAGAGGATGTCATAGATTACTTTCGGGCACAGCTACAGGAGAGAGATATTTCTCACAGCAGAGCCGAGACCTCATCTTTCACATCTAGCGTTCCCCCATCACCATCACGGAGCCGATCAAGATCTTCCTCCACATCTAAAGTTCAAGCACCACCATCACCAGTCCCATCGGTAGCAGATGATAGATATGTATATATAGATATAGTTAGAACTTTTTTTTGAGGATTTCATGTACCCTCCACCACTTCACATGACCCATTATTTGTGCAGACGGCTAGATATTTTCAGACTCACTCACGTGCACCTCCATTCACTAGAATAGAGTTAGTTTATATAGGTCATAAGTCTCATGTATCTGATTCTGATTAGGATACGAGATTCACAGATCAGTCAAATTAGTGACCTTCCACATTTTATACTTTATGAGTGAAGTTAATGATATCATGACTCATGAGTAAAGTTAATTATGTATATGTTCACTTTAACTTATCTTTTTTGGTATCTTCAAATATGATGTTTAATTGAGTAGTGTAATAGATTATTACAATAATTAAGATATTAATAATTTAATATATATAATTATATTTAGTTATGTGTATAAAATTATGTATTCTTATTGGCACACAATAAATTTACTTATGCATAAATAATCATGTTTGCATCTTAACAATAGTTGGAAGAGTAAAATTAATTACATGTAGGTTAGTATGGTCACAACAAAAGGAACAATGCATTCTATTTTTCTTCGGATGAATATATTATTTTACAACTTAAATAAACCAATATTAAAATTTTATTTTTGAAAAACTTATAAAAAATTTAAACTTTTAAAAAAATAAAAAATCATAAAATTACCATCTTCAGAACTGTACCGGTACGATGATGTATCGATCGTACCGTCTCGTGTCGGCCCGTGATCAGTACAATCTGTACGGCAAACCTTGCTTATAACAGTAAAACTTAGATTTTAGAGGTATATAAGTATTAGAGATTTTTCTTTTTAGTAAACGTATTTTCCTTTTAGCTCATCAAATATAATTATTATTTTTAAAGTCCCTTAAATATTCGTCGTTGTCCTTATTAGTCTCTGCCGTTAGTTTCAATAACTAGAGTGAAACTCAACTCGGGTTAAATTTATGTAATGTTGGTAAAAGACTAAATAACATTAGTTAGACTGTGGGACTCACCCTCCTCTCTCTCTCGTCGTTGTAGTTGTGGGCCCTACCTCCTCTCTCCAGTGTAGCCATCCCGCCACAGATGCACACGCCCCCCCCCCCCCCCACCCATGCACGTGAGCACACACACACACACACAGAGAGAGAGAGAGAGAATGGGAAGACGTCGGAGCTCCCCCTCCGGTGGTGACAGAGTGAGAGGGAGAGGGAGAGAGGGAGAGGAAGGCAGAGAGTGAGAGGGGGACACAGGACAACAGTGACAGTGGGAGAGGGAGAGGGAGAGGAAGAGGGAGAGGGGGGATACCAGAGAGAGTCGACGGTGACAGAAGGCTAGCGAGGGAGTGGGAGAGAGCTGGTGTGTCAGAGGGAGAGGGAGAGAGAGTGAGTGAGATGAAATTACTCCGAGACGGAGCGATTTAAACTCGCTCACTCTCTCTCCCTTTCCATCTCTCGAGATGAAATCGCTCCCAGACGGAGTGATTTCAACTCGCTCACTCTCTCTCTCTCCCTTCCTCTCCCTCTCCTTCTCCCTCTGTCACCACCGGCACACACTCTCTCTCCCTCCCTCTCCCTATGCTTTTCTCTCTCTCTCCCTCTCCCTCTCCCTCTGTCAACGTCGGCCTGCACTCTCACTCTACCTTACTCTCCCTCTCTCCCTCCCTCTCCCTTTGTCATCGCCTTCCTTCACTCTCTCTGCCTTCCTCTCTCTCTCTCTCCCTCCCTCTTCCTCTATCACTGTCGGAGGATCCCTCCCTCTCTTTCTCTCTCTCTCTCCCTCTTCCTCTGTCAATGTTGGAGGATCGATCCCTCCCTCTCTTTCTCTCTTTCCCTCTCCCTCTCCCTCTTCCTCTGTCACCGTCGGAGGATCCCTCCCTCGCTTTCTCTATCTCTCTCTCCCTCTCCCTCTTCCTCTGCCACCGCCGAAGCCGAGGGAGGAGACACCTCCGGCGTCCACCCTCCTTGCACTCTCTTCCTCTCTCACTCCATACCCTCCTTCCCTCTCTCTCCCTCACCCCATCCCCCCCTCTCTCCCCTCCGAGGATGAAACTCCCCCCTCTCTCCCTACTACTCTGCCCCCTCACCCCCCAAATTCTGGCATCTGCAGGAAGGCCCCGCCGGCCACATCCTCAAGCTCCTAATGCTAGATGTGCCACCATCATCATCCCCATCAGCATCGCCATCTATCGTTGTTGGTGGGAGGAAGAGGATGTTACGGGACTTGCCATTGGCCGACAAGATTGGGGAGAGAGAAATCATAGGGGGAGAGAAAGAGAGGAGAGATAGAGAGAGTAGAGATATTTTAAACATTTTCTATGTCCCGTTAGTGTATGATAGAATATTCTTCCGTATATCCTCTTTTTTTAACGTCCGTATTTTATAGGGACTCAAATATAAAAATTAAAAATTATAAGAATTTTAAAAATAATCGTTATATCTGAGGAACTAAATAACTATATTTGAGAGACTAAAAGAAAAATACACTTATTTATAGAGACTAAAAAGAAAAAAAATCTCTAAGTATTATCTTTGGTGGTATGGCATAGAACTTAGGAGTATAGTATTCTTAAATGTTTCAAGGATGCACAAATAAATTAGATGATGATAAGGGCATGGGAGTTATTTATAAAGACTTTAAGCGTGCGTAAATATTTTTTCTTTTTCTAATACGAAGCGTAGATATTAAAATACAGAATGAGTGGAGAAAAAATGAATCTATAGAACCCCGTACATTCGCTTCTATATCTCATCAGAATCTTATATTTTATAGTGCCAACAATATATTCTATTAGGGCAAGTTTGTTAATCGGACATTGTTAGCGCATCTGTGAGTGAGAGAGCGGTGGGGTCTACATCGCTCTCCCTCGTCGGATGCATTAACTTAATCGATTAACAAGCGCGCCCTTAAAACTTGTTTGATAAATGAATAGTATAGGGGCGGGATGGCACATTCGCCTGTAATGGGACGGTTTCATGGCGTATTCGTCGGTTATGGCCTTAACCGACTTTGGTGGCTTCTGCCTTAATCGGGGCGAATAGGCTGAAACATGCGATTTTGTGAGGTCCTGAGCACATTATTATATGGATAGATTTACATAGGTATGTTAACGGATCAAGATATTATTCGGATTCGTTTCAAGTTCGAGTTCGTATCGATGAATAATATTCAAATTTTTATCTGTTTTATTAGATATAGATAATATCCGAATTTGAGTCGAAGTTGATATTGATGTCAGACGACTATTCGCTTCAAAATATATCCGTCGATAATATCATATGTATCGTATAATATTTATATTTTTAATAATATATTATAAAATATAAAATTTGAAAGAAAAAATATATTTCATTTAGTATTATTTTTCGTTCTTATTCATCGTCTTACTAAAGTAGAGAACAATACCGTGTATAATATGTTAAATTTGTGGAACATTTTGAAAGTAGAGTAGATAATTTGAATAATTTAAAATTTTTATTCAAATCAAATATAAATATATAATATAATAATCAATCAAATAATAGATTAAAATCAAATAATTTAAATTTTAATATAGAACGAATATGAATCCGCTCATATATTTAATTTGAATCCGCTTCATTTGACATGCTCAAGATTGACCGTACTGTCGACACTAGATGTGCCTGTGCTCCGACGTTACAGTACAGTATGGTGTGGTATTACACTGTGACGTGCAGACACATGAGCTTTTTTTTTTAAAAAAAAAAAACCTCCCCCACGGTGCATCATCTCCTCCTTTTAAGGCAGGCCTCTGTCATTGATCTAGTATTGGATCAAAGTGACTACTAGAATAGACTACCGTATCAATTTTACTAAGGGTGACTTTTATGTATAACATGTTAGAACAAGTTAATATGAGTGGACCCAAGTGAAATATTTTTTATAATGTTTTGTTTTTAATTTGATAATGTATCTTAACAAATAAGTTATTATTTCGTATGAAAACGCCGAATGAGTTAATCTCGTAATAATAGCATTAAAAAACTCTAGAGTGGACCCCGGTTAAGAGCACGATGGCGGAATAACTCGCCACTGAGGACTCTTGTTCTGGTGTCAAGGTCGACATCAATGATAGGGTGAAGCACCGCTAACTTGGCATTGGCGGCGGTAGAAGGGTACGAAGTGTGAACGGCTTGGTGTTGACATCTCCTTGCAGGAATCCCATCACGTCTTGTGTTGAGTTCGAGAGCATGGACAGCCGTTACTCTTTGATTGCTAGAATAAGCCAATCATTTATGTCATTTACTCGCATGTTGACACAAACGAAAGAGAGAGATTAGTTTAAGGTCCCTTTGACTGAGATTATTTTGATATTTTAAAAAAAAAATTTACATAAGATAATTTTCAAAGTAACAGAGATTTTAGATCTCAAAATTTTATGAGAAGAGTTTTTATAAATTATTTAATATCTGCCCAGGCGTGAGATGGTTCCCCGTGGGAGGCACGGGGGCCCGGCCCTCCCCCTCCCGTCCCTCCCCTTCCTACGGCTCCATTCCCCCTGGTGGTGCATGGCGCTACTGTTCCTCCCATTGGTGTTGTTCCATCGCCGGCCCCTCTTTCATCTGCTACACCATCCGTGGCCGATCATGTCCATCCTTCGGTCGATGTTCATGGTCTGTCGGCTACACACCCTGCAGCAGCCTACTCCTTGGGCGCTGCTGCATTCGGCGGTGCTGCTCCTCGGGCCCCTCCGCATGTTGATTACCTGGGCGCTGCGCAAACGATTGTGGGCGCTCAGACTGCCCCTGCCCCATCTCATGGAGTTCCTGTTGGCGTGGGTTCACCGCCGGCCCTACAACCTACAGCATCTCCTTTCGTGGCATTTGCTGCACCGTCGGCCCCCCCACATGGTCGATTGGGAGATTCGCATGCTACCACAGTTGCACCTGCGGCTACAGCCCCTTCACCTCCTGTTGGTGCTGCTACTTGGATCCCTCCACCTGCTGCTACATCATCCATGCGTGCCCAAGGTGTTCGATCCTTTGCTCAAGCCGTTCAACATGTTTTGGCTCCACCAAACATCCCGATTCATGTGCATCCTCCAGCCCGTACTGACATGGGGGACCCCGCGGTCTTCTTCTCCCTCGATGAGATTGATGAATCGTGCAAGCCACTGGAGTATGCTATTGTAGCATACACTCCCCATGGACGGTCCCCGTTTCCTGAGACCTGCACCCATCTTGCTCAACGGTTCAATTTTCAGCAAGATTTTGCCTTGAGTGCACTGGATAATCGTCATTTTCTTATGAGATTTACTTGTCGAGAGGACTTCATCAAGGTCCTGCTTAAAGGCTCCCTGTTGATTCTTGGACGTTTGTTTAAGTTTGCTAGATGGTCCTTTGAATTTTCTCCTGAGATTGATTCACCGGTGGTTTCGGTTTGGATTGAATTCCCTGGGTTACCTGTAAATTTTTATTATGATGCAATGATTCGTTCGATTGCGGGGAGTATTGGCACTGTCCTTCGTGTTGATGAGAACACCTCCCTGCTAACTAGATCTCATGCTGCTCTGGTGTGTGTTCTTTTGGACGTATCGCAGTGCATTCCTGAACGCATCTGGATTGGGATTGGCTCAGGTGGTTTTTGGCAGCAGATTTATTGTTCTAAGCTGCCTCTCTATTGTTCATCCTGCCAGAGACTGGGTCATCTCCCTTTTCGTTGCAAGAAACTTGTTGACCGGTCTAAAGATTCGGCTTCTCCCGATGGTGCTCCTCCGGCCTCCGACGGTGGTGCTCCGGCCAGGCCTGTTGCGCAGACGTGGAGTGCCATTCCTGCATCAGTTTCCAAGTTTGTTCCCATTCCTCCAAACGATGATCCAGCTGGCACCTCCTTGTAATGTGGTCCGTCTGCTACTGTCCCTTCGGTGATCCTTGAGGCGTCTGTTGGCGAACAAAACTCCCAACCGGTGCCTTCCTTGAATGATCATGTTAATGATCCTTTAATTGATGGTATCACTGTTGGGGCAGTCCACCATGCTCTTAACAGTCTAGACGACGCCTTTTGTAACGACCCGAGAATCTGATTATCGGGGAGGCCCGATAACCCGAGACTCGCACCGCCGCCCACGAGCCGGGAGGGCTCGGAAGGGGTAAAAGGAGTGTGGAGGCACAAAGAAATATGAAATAAAGCAGGACAACTCAACAATAACAAGCTGAAAGAAAGAACAACAACAGCTACAACAGAGTCCAGTCCAACAGAAAGTACAGTCTAAAGCAGTAGAGCGTACCACATGCCAAGTGAACACTCGGCCCGGCAAGCTGGCAACTAAGAGCCTCCGCTCCGCACCCTCGAACCACGAGGAAGAACCGCAACACCTGAAAAGCAGGGAATGAGTCTCCAAAACAGAGACTCAGCAGGGATCCCGCGGAACCCCAACCGGAAACAACGGCGGTAGCGGAAAGGAAGGTACAACTATAGCAGGAACAGCAAACCGGTGGCCGGTCAAAACTCGGCACTACAGCTACTCCTACTGCCAGAAGGCAGACCTCGATCACACAGACGAAGCTACCAAACCGCGCTAGTACCGCCTACCGAAGTAAGAACACACGGCAACACGCCGTAGAGGCCTGTCCCCCGGACACAGCCGACCTGGACACGCTGTCCAAGGTGCAACCCCGACCGTCTGATCGCGGGTACCGCACAACAAGGTCCAACCTCGGTAAAGCCACTAGCGCTAGACTCACGACGCGAAGACCAACACACGCGCCACGGCAAAACAGCCGAAGGACTCAACGGTCGACACGACCGAAAACCCGAAGGTCAAAGACACAGAGACTGACAGTCTGTCACTCCGTACTCGACAGGAGTACCACCCACTAGAAGCACAGCCGGTAGCGTCCCCTGACGTCTTACACCGCACCGCAGGTGAACCGCCTGACGTGGTAGGTCCTACCCGAGGCGCGAACACCGTACAAGTAACCACAAACAAGTAACTAGCTGGGGTCACGCCCGTCGACGTGGGTCCAACCGCCCCCAACCACGTGTGCACACACAGACCTTGCGTCACTAGGTCTGGTCCTCTGACCGGTTTTCCCCCGTAGCCGGACTCTGGCTACCGACGAGGGGCCTACGGTAACCGGTCCACAAACCGTCTCGAAAGGTGGGTGCCCGTACACCACTCCCAGGTGAGACCAGCACCTCGTACTGGTGGGCTACGACTAGTGGAGGGTCACTGAGGGAGTAGACTCTCAAGTCAACGGAAAACAACGTCCGAATCTGACGACGTACGGGGACCACTCCACGTACCGGCCCCGTCGCACGGTGACCACAGTCGGAGAAGAAACGGGACTCACAGTCCACGGCCACGCACGCACCGTGCGCTAGAGTCGAGAAAACTCAAGTGGCGCTAAGCCACTGGACTCTGGACAGTCCTCCAGACGCACTACACCCAACGGTCCTTGAGTCACAAGACTCGGGGTCAAGACCGTTGCACGCGACAGCACCAGGCCGTCAATCTAGTCCAATCTCTAGGTCTAAAACCACGGTAGCACGAGTACCGACACAACACACGAGTCGCCAAGACCACTCCCTCGGAGAGGGAACGCAAAGGACTAAGGCCACTCACACGGGCCACACGGAAAACGCAGAAGCACAATTCCCAAGGTAGCACACAAGCCGCCACGACGATTTCCCATCTTGAAGCAAGCGGGAAACCTCCAGCCCCAGGCCGGATAACTGGACTCGCAGTCCAAGACCAACCACGTGGCCCACATGGGAATCGCCTTCAAAAGAAACTCACGGCATGCGGGGGACACCCCACCGCACACACACTGATACACGGTGACTCGATCGAGCGTAACACGAAGGCCCAGCACGCGAGAAGTCACCCGGACTCTCAACCCTACGGGCACGCTAAACGAGATAACACGGTCCTCCAGACACCCTCAAAACACGGACACAGAAACCCACGGGTGTCAGGGACACTCACAAGACCGCAGGTCGACCACTGGGTCCCAACCGGGTCGACTAGGGATCCACACATTACGGGGCAAGGCGGAGAACACAAAAACTCGCCTCGGAACGACACAAAGCCTGACGGTCTAACCCTAGACCGTCACAGGGTTGTAACGGTCTAGGCGAGACCATCACATCCACCTGGCGGCCTAACGCAGGCCGTTACACGGCCCGAAGAAACACAGGATGTAACGCGCCTGGCCCAGCGTGTTACACGAATGTAACGCGCTCTCCCTGGTGCGTTACATGCCTCACGCGCTCAGCGTGAAGGCAGGATGTAACGCGCCTGCCTCAACGCGTTACACGGGTGTAGCGCGTCTGGCCTGGCACGTCACACACGCTGCCCTTCCAACGGATAAAACGACTCTGACGGCCCACCCTGGGCGCGTTACAAGCATGTAACGGTCCAGAGGGCACCGTCACACCCCCAGCCCTCAGCTGGGTAACAGGGAATGTGACGCACCCATCCTGGGGCGTCACAAGGCTGTGACGCGCCAACCCTGGTGCGTCACACGCCTGACCCGAAAACCAACGGTCAGAGACTCTAACGGTCTAGCCCTGGTGCGTCACAGCACCTGGCGGTCTATCGTGGGACCGTCACACCCACAGACCACCAAAGGCCAACAGAAGGGGAATGTAACGGCCCTGCCCAGGCGCGTTACACCAAGTGACGGCCACTGGAAGGACCGTCACTTCCTTCCGAGAACGCTACGGCGGGAAACGACCCAAAACTCGTCCCACGCCCCCATACCTCCACAGGAGAGGGGGAAAACAAGGGGGAAGCTCCCCAGAAGCCCCTAGCATGCATCTACGGCCTCGGATCGGCCAAAAACGTAATGAAACGGGAGATCGGCCCACAAGCCCTAAAACATGGGTTTTGCCCAAAAATCCCGATTCCACCCGCTCGGCTCACCACGGCCTACGAAACTCGCGGGAAAGGAAGTGCACGAGCTGGGGAACCATCACCCTACCTCCACCGAAGATTTCGCGCCCCGAGCTCGCCGATCCGCGAAGAAACACCGAGAAACCCTCGCCGGCTCGCGACCGCGCCACGAGCTCCCACGCGCCTCCACCGCCTCGATCCTCGCCCATCCTCGCCCGCGTCCTCACCCGCGCCGCCTCCGCCTCGCCCCCGCCTCGCTCCATCGGCCGCCGGAGAAGAGAGGGGAGAAAGAGGGCGTGAGGGAAGAGAGAGAGTGAGAAAGAGAGAATGAGAGGGGGAGAGAGGAAAGGGTTAGTATATATATAGGAAAACCCGAAAATTCGATAAATTCAGAAAATTACGAAAAATTACCACTGTGATCCTCGGGAAGAGCACAACGCAGTGGTACAGTCCCGGAGTCGAAGGACGCCACGGTTTGCCCTGCAAAGAGTTCCGAAGGCACATCAGGGAAAAACACGTGTAACGCACAAAATGCACTCCGAGACCCGCTAAAATGATCCAAAAAATATCCGAAAAATCCGGGGCATTACAGCCCTCTCCCCTTAAAGGAATTTCGTCCTCGAAATTCAGGACCTAGCACGACGTCCTAGGGGAAGAACACTGAACCAACTGACACGCTGTCAGGGCCCCAGCACAGAAAACCTCGATTCTCACGAAAACACGGATCCTGAGGAACACAGCCAGACTCACAATCACACACAACACCTCGCTCCTCGCGCCGAGCACACCGGCCACAGAGCAGGCATATACCAAAGGACACAGTCTGGCGTCACCTCAGACAACGCGAGAATCCACCATGGCGCCGCAGCCACGATCTCGCTCACCGAAGAATCACAACCCTCGATACGAGCAACAGCTACTGATCCATCCAATGGTCAGCAGACAAAACACACATCAGCTTCGCAACCAGCTGACAGGTCGCACATCCTCCTCAAGGGAGCAACCAAAACAGAGCCTCCACCAGCTCAAGCAGCCATCTCAGCAGACCGCAACCAGCACATCGGCTCAACACCAAGAAACACCCCACACATGGCAAGCCGAAAGCCGGACATAACACTGTGCCAACTCTCGTCAGAAGATAAACTCCGACAAAGTCCAGATCCCATCCGGAAAGGCACATCACAGAAACGACCACCAAAGGTCTCGCTGGCACACGGATCTCGCCACGCTCGAGCCCCAACAACCAGCATCTTCTGTCTCTGAAAAGACCATCCACTGGTCACTAACCGCGCGCTCAGCTCGACCCTCTCGGGGAGCACGACGAATCTAAATGACAGAACCTGGCATCTTCAGTCATCACCTCACGGGACTCATACTTATAGGGAACCACCCCATGCTAGTCATCAAACCAGGGATAACCTTTGCGACACCAATGTCCTATCAAGGACCATCCTCCGACGCTCACCTCACAAAAGGCCTCCGCCCACAGGCGTCACTCATCCATCTGGTCTCGTCAAATCCTTCGATCAATCCAAGTGGACACCTGCCAAAGCCGATTACGCCCTTACCACAGAGCCACGGGACACCACCTGGACAGTGCTCACGGGTCCCTAAGCAAGAAACATCTCACCGTCATAATCCGACAAGACCGTAGAACCAACAGGAGCCCACGGCCTGCCAGAGACGACTTCCTCAAAAGACGATCTCATCCGAGGATACGATTGGGAACACAAGTCGGGCGCCAAGCCACTGACTCTGACCAACACGTCCTCGACCTCCGTCAGGCGACATCCTCAACAACCTCATCCAGGTCCAACATCGACGCCTGACTCGGCTTCCTTCACAGGAACAGGGTACTCATGCGGCGCACTAGTCAGCACTTTTCCCCAACACTCCATCCTGCCAGTGCCAACAACCAAAATACCCCGAGGAACCCATCCTCCGATGCTGAACGCGAACTCAGGAATCCACCCGTAGCAACCAACGCTACGATCCTGAACCAGTGGGTTATGGGCCCACCACGCTTCCACTGCGCACTCAAATCCGCGCGCACAGCCAAGAAAGCAAACACCGCCCAACCAGCACTCGTCCTTCCGGAAAAGCGCCAGCACACCCTCACACAACAAGGGAACGGGCACAACTTCTCACAGGCAGCCACCTTGCCAAGACAAGGAGCACGTCTCGCACAGACTTCATGGCACGCAAGGCCAACCAATCCGGGCACGCAATGCAAGACGACGAACCTTAACCCAACACAGTCTCTCCAACCAAAGGGGAGACCAAACGCACTTCCGACCAACGGAAGGACTCCACGCTCGACCTGACCTCAAACCTCGCGCACGCTGGAAACAGCACCATCCAGCACCAAGGAAAACCATCGCTTCCATCAGGTCAGCGCCTTCGACACACTCGACGAGTGTCACGTCGGACCACCATCACAGCATCTCTCGATGCACCACTGCTGCAATTCCTCGAACTGCAACACGGCATGCCAAGAGCCGCAACACGAGCCGTAACGACAACCGTCGACGCTCATCCTCGAGTCCCGAAACTCACCGCGGAACCTTCACACCTCAGACCAAATCCAAGGCGAACACACCCCTTCGCACACAAGAGCGCAGGAGCAAGACTTACTGGGACACCACAGCCCAATCCTGCCTCGAAATCCGTAAAACAATCGGGACCGACATGTCACTTCTGACACCACAGAGCACGACAAGGACATCAGGCTCGACAAAACGGCAGCTCACCGAGAAGATCCTCCACTCACTCGAGCACACTTCTCGATCAGAGCGCCTCAGGAGCTGGACAAACCTCAAGCTGGAGTGGCCAACACCGACAGCAGCTCCCTCAGAGCACGCTCACGGCCACTTAACCACGAAAAATCCTCTCCAGCCACCTGACCACGCTGCAGGTTCCTCGAACGCAGCACCGCGAGCTCACGCCTGCCAGCAACCTCTGCCCAACGCAGCACAACCAGGGCCACCACCGATGAGGGAGAAGACTCTCGACCTCGATCCTTAGACCCCATGCTGGCACGAAAGTCGCGGACAGCAACCACCTTCACAGCGCCGCACAGCGCACTCACTCAAGCGAGAAACAAAGCGGAAAAACAAGCACAAAACCCTAAGCCAGCTGCCGACTGTATTGGACCTTACGGACTCTGATCACTGCAATATCTTGAATTTCTATGTACGTCCACAACCTGGCTCTGATACCAGCTGTAACGACCCGAGAATCCGATTATCGGGGAGGCCCGATAACCCGAGACTCGCACCGCCGCCCACGAGCCGGGAGGGCTCGGAAGGGCTAAAAGGAGTGTGGAGGCACAAAGAAATATGAAATAAAGCAGGACAACTCAACAATAACAAGCTGAAAGAAAGAACAACAACAGCTACAACAGAGTCCAGTCCAACAGAAAGTACAGTCTAAAGCAGTAGAGCGTACCACATGCCAAGTGAACACTCGGCCCGGCAAGCTGGCAACTGAGAACCTCCGCTCCGCACCCTCGAACCACGAGGAAGAACCGCAACACCTGAAAAGCAGGGAATGAGTCTTCAAAACAGAGACTCAGCAGGGATCCCGCGGAACCCCAACCGGAAACAACGGCGGTAGCGGAAAGGAAGCTACAACTACAACAGGAACAGCAAACCGGTGGCCGGTCAAAACTCGGCACTACAGCTACTCCTACTGCCAGAAGGCAGACCTCGATCACACAGACGAAGCTACCAAACCGCGCTAGTACCGCCTACCGAAGTAAGAACACACGGCAACCACGCCGTAGAGGCCTGTCCCCCGGACACAGCCGACCTGGACACGCTGTACAAGATGCAACCCCGACCGTCTGATCGCGGGTACCGCACAACAAGGTCCAACCTCGGTAAAGCCACTAGTGCTAGACTCACGACGCGAAGACCAACACACGCGCCACGGCAAAACAGCCGAAGGACTCAACGGTCGACACGACCGAAAACCCGAAGGTCAAAGACACAGAGACTGACAGTCTGTCACTCCGTACTCGACAGGAGTACCACCCACTAGAAGCACAGCCGGTAGCGTCCCCTGACGTCTTACACCGCACCGCAGGTGAACCGCCTGACGTGGTAGGTCCTACCCGAGGCGCGAACACCGTACAAGTAACCACAAACAAGTAACTAGCTGGGGTCACGCCCGTCGACGTGGGTCCAACCGCCCCCAACCACGTGTGCACACACAGACCTTGCGTCACTAGGTCTGGTCCTCTGACCGGTTTTCCCCCGTAGCCGGACTCTGGCTACCGACGAGGGGCCTACGGTAGCCGGTCCACAAACCGTCTCGAAAGGTGGGTGCCCGTACACCACTCCCAGGTGAGACCAACACCTCGTACTGGTGGGCTACGACTAGTGGAGGGTCACTGAGAGAGTAGACTCTCAAGTCAACGGAAAATAACGTCCGAATCCGACGACGTACGGGGACCACTCCACGTACCGGCCCCGTCGCACGGTGACCACAGTCGGAGAAGAAACGGGACTCACAGTCCACGGCCACGCACGCACCGTGCGCTAGAGTCGAGAAAACTCAAGTGGCGCTAAGCCACTGGACTCTGGACAGTCCTCCAGACGCACTACACCCAACGGTCCTTGAGTCACAAGACTCGGGGTCAAGACCGTTGCACGCGACAGCACCAGGCCGTCAATCTAGTCCAATCTCTAGGTCTAAAACCACGGTAGCACGAGTACCGACACAACACACGAGTCGCCAAGACCACTCCCTCGGAGAGGGAACGCAAAGGACTAAGGCCACTCACACGGGCCACACGGAAAATGCAGAAGCACGATTCCCAAGGCAGCACACAAGCCGCCACGACGATTTCCCATCTTGAAGCAAGCGGGAAACCTCCAGCCCCAGGCCGGATAACTGGACTCGCAGTCCAAGACCAACCACGTGGCCCACATGGGAATCGCCTTCAAAAGAAACTCACGGCATGCGGGGGACACCCCACCGCACACACACCGATACACGGTGACTCGATCGAGCGTAACACGAAGGCCCAGCATGCGAGAAGTCACCCGGACTCTCAACCCTACGGGCACGCTAAACGAGATAACACGGTCCTCCAGACACCCTCAAAACACGGACACAGAAACCCACGGGTGTCAGGGACACTCACAAGATCGCAGGTCGACCACTGGGTCCCAACCGGGTCGACTAGGGATCCACACATTGCGGGGCAAGGCGGAGAACACAAAAACTCGCCTCGGAACGACACAAAGCCTGACGGTCTAACCCTAGACCGTCACAGGGTTGTAACGGTCTAGGCGAGACCGTCACATCCACCTGGCGGCCTAACGCAGGCCGTTACACGGCCCGAAGAAACACAGGATGTAACGCGCCTGGCCCAGCGCGTTACACGAATGTAACGCGCTCTCCCTGGTGCGTTACATGCCTCACGCGCTCAGCGTGAAGGCAGGATGTAACGCGCCTGCCTCAACGCGTTACACGGATGTAGCGCGTCTGGCCTGGCGCGTCACACACGCTGCCCTTCCAACGGATAAAACGACTCTGACGGCTCACCCTGGGCGCGTTACAAGCATGTAACGGTCCAGAGGGCACCGTCACACCCCCAGCCCTCAGCTGGGTAACAGGGAATGTGACGCACCCATCCTGGGGCGTCACAAGGCTGTGACGCGCCAACCCTGGTGCGTCACACGCCTGACCCGAAAACCAACGGTCAGAGACTCTAACGGTCTAGCCTTGGTGCGTCACAGCACCTGGCGGTCTATCGTGGGACCGTCACACCCACAGACCACCAAAGGCCAACAGAAGGGGAATGTAACGGCCCTGCCCAGGCGCGTTACACCAAGTGACGGCCACTGGAAGGACCGTCACTTCCTTCCGAGAACGCTACGGCGGGAAACGACCCAAAACTCGTCCCACGCCCCCATACCTCCACAGGAGAGGGGGAAAACAAGGGGGAAGCTCCCCAGAAGCCCCTAGCATGCATCTACGGCCTCGGATCGGCCAAAAACGCAATGAAACGGGAGATCGGACCACAAGCCCTAAAACATGGGTTTTGCCCAAAAACCCCGATTCCACCCGCTCGGCTCACCACGGCCTACGAAACTCGCGGGAAAGGAAGTGCATGAGCTGGGGAACCATCACCCTACCTCCACCGAAGATTTCGCGCCCCGAGCTCGCCGATCCGCGAAGAAACGCCGAGAAACCCTCGCCGGCTCGCGACCGCGCCACGAGCTCCCACGCGCCTCCACCGCCTCGATCCTCGCCCATCCTCGCCCGCGTCCTCACCCGCGCCGCCTCCGCCTCGCCCCCGCCTCGCTCCGTCGGCCGCCGGAGAAGAGAGGGGAGAAAGAGGGCGTGAGGGAAGAGAGAGAGTGAGAAAGAGAGAATGAGAGGGGGAGAGAGGAAAGGGTTAGTATATATTTAGGAAAACCCGAAAATTCGATAAATTCAGAAAATTACGAAAAATTACCACTGTGATCCTCGGGAAGAGCACAACGCAGTGGTACAGTCCCGGAGTCGAAGGACGCCACGGTTTACCCTGCAAAGAGTTCCGAAGGCACATCAGGGAAAAACACGTGTAACGCACAAAATGCACTCCGAGACCCGCTAAAATGATCCGAAAAATATCCGAAAAATCCGGGGCATTACACCTTTGGTGCTGCTGGTGGAGCCCCCTTTGATGGTGGTGATCATCATGCAATATCTGACCGAGTGGATTCTCCGGTTGCTGTTGGTCGTGCCCCTCAAGCTGTTGCTGATGGACGATCTACTTCCCTGAATCATCAAGTTAATGTTGCTCTTAAACCTCCTCTTATTGCTAATATTGATGAAGGTGATCGTGTCCCTGCTGCAGACTCTCAAGTGTTCGATCATATGCATCCCAAGGCCCCTGTCCAACTCCCTTCAGATGGTGCTGGTGCAATGATTCACCTCATGTTTGTGATAATACTGGTGTTTCCCAGGACTATGATCAGGCTATCGCCCCTCATGTGGCCTCTGTCCACTTTAGTCCGTCGACTCCTGCGGTGGTTATGGCTGCCTCTCAGCCTTTGGATGTTGTCCAGCCGGCTGCCTCTCCTGCTAGTGCCGCCGCTCGTGCTGCTCAAGGCGCCGCTACTGTTGGTCCTTCTGGCTTTGCGACAGGCGCCGTCGTCCTCCAAAAGGAGGCGGACCGTTTGGCTTGCTTCGCCGCACTGCGCGCTATGAGAGATGAATTGAACGCTTTGCCTGCTTTCTCTGGATCTGGGGCTCCTAGTCGGGATCGGCCCTCTGCTACTGCTGTCGTCTTGGCTCCGTCTCCTCCAGCGCTGCAATCCCACGATGTGATGGCCTTGCGCACTAGTCCCTGTGATGAAGTTCCCCCGACCTTTGCTGCTTCTTCTCTGGTTGTTGGTGGCACTGTCTGTGGCGCCTCCAGCCAGCCGTCAATCCTGGTTGTCCCGTTCTCCCAAAGCTCCCCCGCACATGCGTTGCAGCATGATGGTCATCATTCAGATTGTGCTCCCAATGAGATTGATGGTTCGGTGGATGAGCAAGGCATGGAGTTTGATATTCCCTTCCAGTCTGTCTATAGGAGCAGAAGGAGAAATTGTCGTAGGCCAAAGTATCTCGAGCTCTACGATGTCAGTGTTTAGCTGGCATGCTCTTTACTTTGGCATCCCTGGCCTCGTTTCTGATTCTTTAGACCGTCTTTGAGTTCTAGGGTGACCTACGAATGGACTAGGCTAGGCTATCTGTCATCCGTTTTTTCTTAGCCTCTTTTGGTAGTTAATCTTTAGGCCCTTGTTTGCTTCCTTGCTTTCTTAAGGGCGAACTCTTTTGCCTGCCAAATTTTTTTTATTTAATATCTCTTTTTTACGTATTTTTTATATTTTAACAAATTCACTCAACATAAAATTGAGATAATTTTAAATTATTTGATCGGGATGAGATTACGTAAAAAAATTAATGATTAAAATCTCTTAATAATTCTAACCAACTGGACCCTAAACCAATGGTGGGGATGAGAAGGAAGAGACATGCATAACATTTTTGCAAAAAAAAAGTAAAAATTAATTATTAAACTTGATTAGGCTTAACCTTGGGGTAGTTTACCCCGGTTTACCCTAAATAGACTTACCTTAACTGTTACCAAAGTGGTAATACGAAAAGTGACGATAAAACTAGTTAAAGATCATACATATACAAATATTAATATAGTATAAATTTTTATACAAAATTATTTGTGATCGCAGTATATTTATGTAAAAAGTGCTACCCAAAATAGATAAGTCCCCACTGTTTCCCGCTCTCTCATAAATAACTAAATATAGATAGTTAATACGCACGTACCATCAATGTCGTGTCGGGGTTTAAACAGTGGCGGTAACCTTTCGGCGCGGAGCCCGTCGTATGTTTCCACCGTGGCGCGCTAGGCGTCCACCGTGTGTGGCCCGCGCTGTGCGCCAATGTACCGGCCCTGCCGCCGTAGCGGTGGTGGAGCGCTTCGGAGTTTGCACTCCCCTGGATCCCCTCTTCGCCCTCCCCCAACCCGTGTGGCTCTGCTGCTTTCCCTCTCTCTCTCTCTCTCCTCCATGGTTCCCGCAGCCATGAGCGATGGATCACTCCACTTCTAGCGCCTCCCTTGTAATGGCGCTTCTCGCTCCTCTCCACCTCCTCCCTTTCTGTTTGATTTCGGGGCTGTGAGGAGGAGTTGTTGTTGACGATGTCGTCGTTTGTCGTTGCAGAGCTCGAGCTCGCTGACACTGGCGGAGCGGCTCTGTGCGGTGTTCATACCTCTGATAGCCGTCATCGAGGCCGTCGTATACGCGGTGGGGGGCTGCTTCGAGTGCGACTGCGGCAGGGAGTCGCGCAAAGGCCAGGCGGGGCACGACCACGGGCACCACGAATTCGTCAGCCTCGCTTGCGAATCGAACTGTGAGAGTCTTGCGAGTTCCCGTCACCGTTCTGTGTTGTTCTTATGAGTTTTGCATATCGTGTGTGGTGTTTGGTCGTCGTTCGTGGGATAGAAACGAGAACTTTGTTGAGGAACCGTGCGCGTGTTTAAGCGAAAGTCGTATTTCGGCTCGGAAATGTACGATGCCCGCTTAAGCTTTATTTGAATTCCGAGGGGCACGAATTCAACTCTGCCATACCCTGCGATTTATCTCTGCTCGTTCCTCTCGTCCTCTACTCTGAAGGAGTCGTTTGCAACTGCCCGTGGCGCGGGGTTCGTTCTCGCTTCCTTCGTCAAAACTCCCTTAACGGCAGCTGCAGCGCCGCTGCTACAGCTTTTCTTTCCTTTTCTTTTTCTTGATCTGCTGATCAAAGGTTATGCGCCGATTTCGTGCCAATTAAGGACTAACTGTTGAAGACTTTAGCAATAACATATCTTTCGTTTACTTCAAAATTATTTTCGTTGGTGAAATAAGTGAGACAGAACAGTGTCATCGTGTAGCTTGGCACTGTAGATTAATATAGTCGTTTTAAATGTGCCTTGCAGTTTCTTCATTTTGTGCAATTAAATTGAAAATTGTGGAGGAGTCAATATTTGAGTACAATTTGTATTATCTCTTGCCTAGAATAGTGATAGGATAAATTCAATCCCAAGATTATCGTGAATGATAAATTCAATCCCAAGATCATTGTGAATATTTTGGAATGGTATGCACGATATTGCCTTCACATGATACAGTTATTTATTTAATTCATTGTAAGCAACAACACATTCTTAATGCTTAACTTAGTAATCCATGAATTGAACTTATGATGAAACTCATAGTTTTCACTTAATTTACTAAACTGTGAATTCAATTCCTAATGAATTATCACTTATCTCCTTAACTTGGGAATCATAATTCCTAGTTAGAAACCCCATGAAGTACTTTCACAGGTGAAGTATGACTCATGGAGTGAATTCAATTGCACATTTAAGAACACCCCCCCACCACCACCATTCTCTCACTCTGCATGTTTTCTATTTCTCCCAAGGTTGTTAATTTCCCTCATTTCTTTGGTTCTTCTCTCTCACAGTCACAGTTAATGAGGTTGAGGCATTGCATGAGCTCTTCAAGAAATTAAGTAGCTCCATAATTGACGACGGTCTCATCCACAAGGTAAATGATGAATTCTGCCGCTTTCGGTCTCCCCACCTCTCCATCTATGTAACCCTACTTTGTTTTAAGCTTTGTTTCTTCACGAGTTTTGCTATGAAGGAAAATGTGATGTTTCCTCTTTTGTGAACATCGAATCCAGTCCTATTTAGGCTTGTTTAAACGGTCCCCTTTGCTTTGCAATATATTTTTCATGAGTTGTTTGGATCTATTTAAATAGTTTTGTTTGGGTTGAAGTAAAACACTGAAGGTTGGATCTTTTTATGATCAATATAGAAACACTGAAATCTAAATTCAGGATTAGCAATTTAACACAATGGCTTCCTTTGTCCTGTTTTTCAGATAAAATGCCATACACCAAAATTTGGAGTTTTGCCTTCCCTAGTTTGAAGGCAGGGATTTTAGAATCCAATAATTTCATTATTTTATGGCAATCCAGATGAACCACTAGCTTTTTGAAGTGTCTTTCTCATTCATGCTTTTGCTGGAAATTAGGTCAACTCTCTGTCCCGACTGGTACATGGTCTGGCTTTACTATAATCTTTATATGAGCTATAAACCCTTCTCCTTCACTCTTGCTTAACAAAGTTCTCTAGGACACATTGTCCATTTGAATTCTCCCATTGTTTGCTCTGCGCTTTCAAGGTCTTCCTGTCCAATGTATGCGTTGGGCATTTAAAAGCTTCTTGGCATAAATGACAAGATTGAGGATGAATGTTAATTTCTTTAAGTATTCATGAAAACTTGGTTGGGTTATAACATAATTGATAATTTTAATGTTGTGGTAGGAAACTCAGCACATTTGGTAATTCCTCTTTCAAAAGATGTAAGGGAACTCATTTCATTTACTCCATCTGAATCAGTTTTAACTGATGCACCCATGTCCTATAGAATGGAAATTTCATGTCCTAGTGATGTTTATTCTTTTTTCTTTGTTATCACGTTTGGCTAAACATCAATTATTGCAACCATACTATATTATTAGATGCACTGGTAATCTCTTTTGGCACTATTAGTGTCCTCATTGAGATCAATAGATAAGTTTGAAATAATCTATGAACCTACCACCTTTTCTCTCTTTGAACATTCTATAATGTATTAATCTTGAAAGGTTAGCCTTTCTTCTTTGTTTACAATTTGCTTCAATTTGCAATTGCAGGAAGAACTTCAGCTGGCTCTGTTCAAGTCTCCATCCGGTGAGAACCTGTTTCTGGATAGAGTAAGTGGAAACCCATTGGTCTTCCGTTTGTTAGTTAAGATTTTCTTTAAAGTAAATAAACATGATATATCGATCAGGTCATAGGCTGGTTTTCTGTGTTCACACAGACAAATACTCACGCATACACACAGAGGGAGGGAGGGAGGGAGCATTGGACTCCTTGTTGAAGGACTAAAATTATGGCTGATAGCTTGATAAAATGCATTTGGGTTATAGGTGCATTTCTAACAGATGTTTGCTTGAATTTGAAGATTGTCCTCCTCTCAAGTTGTTTTGCCTGATGAAGCCCTCAACTCCTGTCATGTTACATCCACCTTCACCTTTACTGCATCAACCCTTCTTCCACTGTCCGTCCACCAACACAGATGGCATCCTTTTGTTGAAGAGATTAGACAAACGATTGCAACCATATGCTTTGAATGGGGGGGGGGGGGGTAGAGGGATCCTGCTGGGAGGGAAACTGGTTCTTCTGGTAGTGCAGATTAGGAAACATGTGATACAATTTGAAACTTTTAAGAACCACACCTGTGATGGTGAATTGATGATCTCATCCTAGTAACATGCTATTCGAGATGGAAGGGGCAAAGTTGGGCCTGAGGAGGACATACAGTGGATAGCTAGTTTGTTTGTGGTCAACATTTTTGGGGTTTATGCCAGTGCAGCTGGCCACACATTCTTGGTGTGTGCATTACATTTGATCGTTGAATAATGTGAACTAGAAAGACTATGCTTGCTAATGCAGGCTCCTGATGTGGGACTGTGCAGGTGTCTTCTTTATTTTAATGAGCTGATCTTTCTTGAACTTGTTTTAGGTGCTAGTAGATTTTATTGACATGCATAATTTCAATATTTCCTCATGTCTCATTATTTGTCTTATCAATGATGTTGTTGTTTCCAGGTGTTTGATGTTTTTGATGAAAAGAGAAATGGAGTTATTGAGTTTGACGAATTTGTCCATGCTCTCAATGTCTTCCATCCCTATGCTTCTATGGATGAGAAAATTGATTGTGAGTGTGATAAGAAAATATTTGGCTGTTTTCATTATATTTTTGAACTTAGTTGTTTGGTTACCTGTTTCTTCCTTTTCCTGCAGTTGCATTCAGACTGTATGATTTGAGACAGACAGGGTTTATAGAACGTGAAGAGGTGGGCTCCCTGACCATATTTATTTTCCCTTGGAGTGCATGTTACAGTCTCATTGTGAAATAGACTATGCATACCATTTGATAACGTGCCAGCATCAGTTGTTTCCTTTGTACCTTCAAAACTGTCTACATAAATGGTCTCGTAACATGCTTAGGGTTTTGTTGAAGTAGAGCTCTAGTTTCTTAATATTGAAATGTGTAACCACATTGGTTTCACTTCTTGTCAACTGGCCCTTCGGGTGTCATGACAGGTTCCTTTCCTATAAAAGTAGCATAAATTTACAGGATGTTTAAGTTTGAACCTGGGTTGAAACTTTAGAAGTTTAAGTTTCCCTTTTGTCCCCTCGTTCATGATAGAAATATATACCTTGCAAGCCAATCACATGATTTGTGATGGTGTCATTTCTTGTAATATCTCATTCTTATTTATAATAATAATGGCATTCATTGCATTTAATGTGTACTTATGACTTGAATGTGATGAAGTCCTTGAACATGTGTAATGATGCCTGTATCATAATGAGATTATGATAATGAGATCAGTCATCCAGATGCACGTGTTCTAAATCTTCCCAGTCATAGGATCTTCAAGAGGGGACATTGAAGATCCGGATAGACTAGCGCACATGATACTTATTCATATGATGAGTGTGATTGTTCTCATAGTCATTAGTGTGGTGACATTGAAGTACATGTGCGGGTGCTTATTAGCGGAATGAGTACACTGAACTGACTCGACCTAGAATCTCTGAATGGTAATCATACTAACTATCAATCAGGATATTTTATTATCTCAGTAGCACAGTTGGATTTTAGACCTGAGTCACTAAAGATGACTTACTTGAGGAATATTGAGTATTTGATTACTGACTTATGGACTTCAGCTCTGTGGTCCTGTATAGTCTTCAGACAAGGGATCATTCACTCTCAGTATGATATAAGAAAAGAGTGCCCTACAGATCTGTACTCAGAAATCTTTGGCCAAGGTATAGGAGTTCACTAAGAAAAGAGAGTTTTCTAGTGAACTTTTTGGAGTACAGAGTTCAGTTGAGTCAAGGCATAATAAGGTTTGACAGTAACACCATATCCTAGTCCTGGTAGGGGCATTGTATGAATGAAGGTCTATAGTTGTGTGGAATTTGTAGACGAAAAGGTTCCAAAGTGGGCTGCTTATTCTCAATGTCATTTTAGATCACGAGGTGTTACTTGGTATCTTTCCTAATTAGAAAACCTATTAATTCCATTATTAGATAATAGACTGTGTTTATTAAATTAAGAATGGTTCTTAACTTAATGGGTTGAAAAACTAAATAGATATTTGAGCCTAGAGGGTCACACACAATAGAGTTCTGGACAGACTGGAATGGATGAACTTTATAGACAATTACTGAGTTTTTATGAAAAATGTTAGGAGTTTATAAATATATACTGAAGGGCTAAACCCTAGGCCAAGCTCTTCCGGTTAGCCCTGGTCGCCTCCCTCTCCTCCTCTCTCTCACTTGAGGGCGTCCCCTTTTCTCTCTCCTCTTCCCTGTGGATGGTGGAATTGAGAACTAGTCGGTGTCTAGAGATCGCGGAGGAGATCCCATATGCGTCTGGTGCTCGTGTGGATACATCTAGAAGCCGTACACCTGAATAGCTCGCGACTCTGAGATCCACTACTCATTCGTCTCCGCACTTTTGGGAGTTTATCGACCCTACAAAGATAAAGAATTGTTCTTCCTACCGTAGGATTTTCTGTTAATTGTTCGATTTTGAACACCGGCAACGATATGCACATGAGGTTTCGTGGTCTTCCGCTACTTCTCTGATCGAAGTCTTATAGTTCATTTACTATCAGTTTACTCCCTTTACTTCCATGAATATGGCACTGGTGTGGTGTTCGTTTGAACAAAAATAGCTATGGGTGACTTGCATTTGTCTACTAACTGTTTTCTTAATGGCTGCTTGAAAAACCCTCCTCTTGTATATCCTTTGTTGTTCCATGCATTAGACGCATTTGTCTCTGTTAGGTTTATAATTTATGGTCAGGCACCTAATTTTTCACAATCCAGGTTAAAGAAATGGTAATTGCTATTCTATTGGAGTCAGACATGAAACTTTCAGATGACCTCCTTGAAGCAATAATTGACAAGGCAAGCTATCCTTTCATGCTATTGTTCAACTACTGTCATACACTGATTTTGTCCACCTTCAGTTGGGGTTGGGTGGGGGGGGGGGGAGGATTTTTTTGTATACTAACTAAGCATTCATTCACAGACATTTGTGGATGCGGATGCAGACGGAGATGGTAGAATTAACAGAGATGAATGGAAGGCATTTGTTACACGGCATCCCAGTCTTTTGAGAAATATGACTCTTCCTTATTTGAAGTATATATGCTCCTCCTCCTTTTGCTTGCGTCAAATTCTGCTGCCTTCATTTCATTTCAACAAAATTGCATCCTGTTACCTGTTTTCACCCTCTTTCATTATTATTCAGCTTTTATGTATACTTGCATAACTTCTGGAAGCATGGAACTTGATTATTGAATTACTGAAAAGATTCCTAACCATAGTCGCCCGCTTTAGGTAAATATTGGAATAAGTTAGCTTGTCTTATAGGTGTAAAATCCACTTGCAATTCCACTTGATGAGTGAGAGAAAGGGATTGTGAGGACAATCAACTTCTGTTTGATATTGCCATAATGGAGCAAACTATCTATCTTTCGCTCGCTATGGTTTTATAGCTGTTTCTTAAATGCATCTCTATCCAACAAGGTCTGAGTATTTAAGATTATTCGTAATTATCACACTTGCATGGTGTGAGAATAATTTGTCTGGCAAGGGCACATTCCAAGGCTTTGAATGCTTTAAAACTTTTCAGGGACATAACAACAGTTTTTCCAAGTTTTGTTTTCAACACCGAAGTTGAAGACTAAACAACTGGGATATTTGGCTCGACCATCAGCAACTGCAGAGCGCCTTTGCTTCTGTTGGGAAGCAATCGAGAGACAACTACCCATCAAGAATTCTTTAAATGCTGTGGATTAAATTTGGAGGAATTCATTCTTTATTAGTGGACTCTGCATTGTGCAAACTAGTCAGGCTTGAATCTGCTTTGATGCTCACTTTCAGTGCCGGCGGTTCTGCCAAATGTGAGAAGATGGCACCTTCTGCATCTTGTGAAAATTCATTTTAATGTACATAAGAACAGCCAAGTGCTATCTAATTCTGTGCAGAATTATCGGTTTATCACCTTATGGTGGCTCCACAGGTCTTGCTTGAGAAGTTGTACATAAAATCGAGTCGTTCGCCGGGACCATCAGAGGCCCCATTCCACATCGCCTTTTATGGATGCTATTGCGAACAGCATGGAGACATGAAGCCCCTACATACCACATGCCATTCATATGAGACGTGTCCTAATAAATTGTTTCAAATCTTTCAGGACTTTTGGAATGCAGTCATCTCTTTGGTCAGATTGAACTGTGCAGTACATGTGCAGAACTGGCACAACAAGTGGATGGGGAATCTTTATTCTATCCAATCTTCACCTGCCCCTGGTTGGACGCTTGGGAGTGTCTCAATTATTCTGCAAGCAAGGCGACAATTACAGAGTGTGCCTTGATATCATCATCTTGTACTCAGATACTATTTGCCGAGCCCATTGCCTATAAAAAAACTGAAGGAGATCGCCTGAGATTGTTCTTCCTACGGCTGTGCTTGGCTAGCAGCTTCTGGCTGCGTTCTCTTTAGAGCGTTCGAGAATGCCTCTGTCCGAGGAAAAAAATAAAAATAAAAACTACACTTTCTTATGTTTCATGGGTTGGGATGAGAGATTTCCTTCCAATTAATGATCCGCACCAGGTATACCAGCAATTGGGTAGGCATTGCATTAAAGACGGGAGTACGGGACGTCTCTCCTCCCCATTCAATTTTTTTTTTTTTTAGGTTAAACACCTGGCATCCTTAATGCCAGTTGGAGGGTAGCATGAAGAGTTGGATGGGCTTGCAATTGGGAAACATGATTGAGCCTTTTATGTGCTGAAAACAGAGATCGGTTCAGCTGACTCTTCGAAGCAATCTCCTCCCACTTCTCTTCTTATTGGCAGGGTCCAATGGAGCCGACGCCAGCGGCGCGACTCGCATGAGCAAGGCCAAGAAGGTTAACTGTAAGTCGACCCTTCAAGGACCTCTATTGTAATTGGAGATGAAGGAAAGGGGCTGAATTATTTAATGCCATTTCTTAAATCTGACTTGAACGTGGAAATGAGTTACCTCCCTCGGAATAATCTGAGATAAGTTACTTGAATTCATCGGTCGAATTATCTGTCCTCACTAGAGTAAGAGGCTCATCGTTGCCCATTCTATCTCTTGTTCGACCTTTTTTTTTTTGGCTAAATTCACTGGAATGATATTAGCTTCTTGTTCTTAATTTGAATGAATTAATATTATAATCATTAGATCAAGTAATCCCTTGTTTTGATACTTATCTAACTCAACCTATTCAGTTGTCCCCAGTGTTATCAGAATCGGTCGGTCGGATCGGTACGACCGTGAATCGGTTCGATTAAGGTCGATCCGGTCTAATGTTAAAGAACTGGACGAACCGCGATTCGACTAGTGAATCGGTGTTAATCGATCCGATTTGATTCACCTTTTAAAATAAATATAAAAATATTTATATATTTAAAATGATATTTATGTGTGAGTAAAATTATCTAATTATTATTTATCATTTTATTTTAAATATATTTGAAGTTTAAAAGTTTAAATGAGTATAAATGTCAATTGTGAAGAGTGAAGATCAATAGAATATTATGTAATTTTAAAGTCAGTTTATTTAATCATGTTATTATTATTTTTTATTTGTATAGTTACATAGTCATGACTAAGTGTTTTTTTATTTTGATCAATATACCTTATTTCTTATTATCTTGGGTTATAAAATCGGGTCGAATTATGTATCAATATTATGATGATGTCACGGTTTAAATCAATTCGATTGAACGATTTAATTGATTCGAATCAAACCAATTCATTGATCGATTCATGCACCGATTCGATTACGATAACATCAATTGTCCCATAAAACTTTTCATTCGATGTTCGTTGGATGTGTTGGGTATTTTGTGCGGTAGTTTGCCGGGGGGTCACGATGACACCACGTGACCTGGCCTCCAGTGCATTTGTTCTATCTTTTTGTCTCGGTAAAAATACATATATAACCAGGTTTCTTGGGCCCACGTGCATCTCTTCACCCCCACACCACGCAACTCACGTGACTGGTGAACCTTTGAAGGGGGCTAAGAGATGGCGCGCAACACCCCCCAAAAAAAGCGGCGGAGATGTCACGCTCGTGGTCCTCCACTTTTCACTGCTCTGAGTTCTCTTCTGGGGTGGTGATGAACTGGCCTGGCCGGGGCATCCCATCCCACTTTGAAGGGGCTCTTCACATGAGCCTTTTGACTATGCTCAGCTTATCCCCCGCTCCATTGTCAACATCACAAGGTCAACCAATTTCATGTGAAGAGTTGTTCTGAAACATCATATATTATTCATATCCAAGTTAAGCAGGCTGGGAGAATTTCCTCAAGCTTATGTCGGACCCGTCTTTGTCTTCATTCAACGTACAATTTAAGTCTTCCACGTCAAAGTCGATTCTGGTTTCCAGAATGAAAAGAATTGATTCAGTGACTTGTAAGTTGCTTTCATGAGGTACGTATCCACAGACAGCTCCTTTGAGTAAGATGTACTTAGAAGGATAGTTTTCAATCACGACTGAAGAACTGTTGTCGCCATCTTACACATTTTAACATCCTTAATGAACATGCCTCTTGCCCCTTTTTCCCCTTGTAGAAAGATGTTGGTATGCCATACATTTTACCGCACTCATGTAGCTAATTGATCATTCGATGATGAGGTTTTTATTAAATGTGTCACCTGCATAAGAACTAAGAAGGTAACGTGGTATGAAGCTCCACTGTGCGTAACATACCGGTAGCTTATATACACACAACGCGCCCTACCTTCCTACGTCCATCCATACGACAGGTAGAAAACAAGAGCTCTAATTAACACAGACGCTATGTATAATTTTTTACTTTTGTTGGTGAGAGGTTAAAATCTACGTGGCCCATGCGTGACCCATTGACATCAGGATCACATCGGTCCAAAGTCTGTAACGCACATGATGGATACCCGACAGTGACAGCCCACGACATATGATCCAATAGGGTCGGCCATCGAATTTGTCAACCCACGAAGGGCATCAATCCGAATATATCGGAGTCAGAGGGCCCTCCGGCGATCGAATGTTACTCACGTCATCATCGGCCACGACTTCAATGAAGGCGAGCATGTCCCACGAGTATCGTAAGACTCTTCTAAAGACCGCCGCACTCCGGAAGAATGGATGCTCAACGGGAAACTCCCCATGATCACGGGGAGATGTTACCCCACGACTCACGCCCTTCCCTGCTAAGGGATAAGCCTCCACCGCCTGGACAATCCCTATAAATTGACCTTCGACTAGGGATAGAAGGACGAAGACACGAACACAGCAAGAGAGACTGTAATGCCCTACAATTTTATAGTATTTTATTTGATTGTTATATATATATATATATATATATATATTTGTGTATGCTTAAATGTTTAAACTACTTGTTTTATTATATTTATTTTAGTCACAGAAATAAAAAAGGGAGGTTTAAAAACTTAAAGAAAGTGAAGAAAGAAAAAAATAATAATAAACAAAGTTTAAAACTAAATTTATAGGAGGCTATTTGTTTTATAAGAAAATTTAAAGGGGTTAAAATGAAAAACAAATAAAGAAAAGGGTATAAAATGAATTTAATAAAACTTGAAGGTTAAAACGAAAAAAATTAAAAAATTAAAAAAAAGAAGGGAGGCCGACAAATGGGCGGCCGCCCACGCGGGCGAGCGCGCGCGCGCGCGCACGCGGGGGCGACCGCGGGCGCCGCCCCCCCTCCTTTCGGCCGCATTGCGGCATTTTAAAAACAAATTTATGTTGTTAATTAAGCTCTATCATTAGTTTAATGTATTTTTCTTCTTTTAGTCAATCACATGGGCTCTATATACATTAAAAAAATATATGGTCTAGTCATAAATAGGGGGCTGAGTGGGTTGGTAAGAGTTTGAAAGTCATATCTCAATTAAATAATGTTAAAATGATAAATTAATACTCACCATTGATTTAAATGAAGGGTTAAGATGGATTAGGAGAAAACCCCTATAAATAGCACCATAGGGAGCTTCATTTGTTCTTCTTGGGAGCTGTGTACGTGAGGAGCAGAAAGAGAAGGCTAGAAGGCTGATTAGGGAGTTGTTAATACGTCATTAAGATAAGGGATTAACACTTTATCTCCTTGATTAGCATGGATTAGCATGTTTAGAATGATTTATGGTGTGTAATTAGCATCTATATAGGTAGTTGAGTCTATAGATCGTGATTTCATGATCTGTGATCATATATTAGTTGAATTAGTATTAAATAATTAATATTAAGGTATGGAATTAAGGGTAAACTCAAGTAATTAATGCATTATAATTAGCAACGGCATATGATAAATTTATAGAACTTCCAGAATAATGAGATCTGATGTTATGAGCCCTCTGTAAAAATTTCTATGTCTGATTCAATTTATTTTTACGTTTATGAATATTTTAATATTATCTTAAAGGTGTTCAATTTTACTAAAATATTAAAGGGGTGATATTAAATCACCTCAAATTTCAGGAATGTATCTTACTGTGAATCTCATGTGTAGAAAAATTTTCATGATTTCTGGATCACGATATTTATTTTAATGAATTTTTATACATGATAAAATATATAAATAATTATATAGAAATTACAGAAATTAGATATCATGTTCAAAAAAATATTAAAATTTCACAGAAAGGTTCTTACGTTGAGTTTGTAATATTATGAAAATTTTAATAATTACTGATGTCTGCAAGTAATATTACATGATTTTTTATATTTTATTAGAAGTATAAAATTATGGGATAAATAGAAACATGATATGAAATTTCATGAAACTTTACCAGAAGGCTAAAATGCATGTTAGAACTAAGTGATGAAAATTTCATCTTAGCCTGATAACAGAATCTTTACTAGTATAATTATCAATGTTTAAACGAATAATTAGAAAATTGAATAAATGCTAATATTCTGTGACAAATCCTGAGAATGTTACAGAATTGATATATGATCATTATAAGTTAGTTCAAAGTATATTTTAGTCATTTTAAGCATTCTGGATAATTTTCTCCATCTAAAAGTTATTATTGTAAGTCATTGTAAATTTTTGAAACTGATATAAATTTTAGAAATTAGACATACTGAATGAAAAATGATTAAGTTGCCTATATATTATACTACTGTCTGGAACAATGTTCTTTAAATTTTTAAAAATTATCTGATCATTTTAGATATATTTAGTTGATTTATTATTCATAATATGTTTTCTTACTTAATGTGAAAAATAGTAATACAGTGTGAAAAATAGCAATGCAATGTGAAAAATAATGAAAAGTTTCAGAAACGATATTTCTGTTATGAATGATGGTTTGACAAATTATGGTAATTTTTAGAGTGTTGTGGGTAAATTTAGTTAATTTTTCATGCATAGGAAAATTTATACAATTCTGGAAAAAATCAAATTACTACATGAAAATTTATGAAAACTTTCTGTGTAATGTTACATGTAAATGTGATATGCAGTAAAAATTTTATGAATTTCAGAACTTAGTAACTAAATTTCTTCAAATTATGATATATGTTGAAATACATGTAATTCTAGAAAAATTCAAATTACTACATGAAAACTTATGAAAATTTTTCTGTGTAATATTACATGTAAATTTGATATGCAGTAAAAATTTTATGAATTTCAGAACTTAGTAACTAAATTTAGTCAAATTATGATATATGTTGAAATACATGTAATTCTAGGAAAATTCAAGTTACTGCATGAAAACTTATGAAAAATTTTCTGTGTAATGTTACATGTAAATGTGATATGCAGTAAAAATTTAATGATCTTCAGAACATGGTAGATAAATTTAGTCAATTTATGATTCATGTTACAGTATAAGTAATTCTGAAAAAATTATAATTACTGACTGAAAAGTGATGAAAATTCTCTGCATTGATCATTTCTATAAATGTGTTGTTTTTCTAAATTTCAATAGACTCTGAGTTTTGAGATCATAATTATAAATTTCTGATGTATAAATGGAGAATAAATAATCTTAAAAACTTCTATATAGTGTCTGAAAAATGATGACAAATTTCTATTTTGATCATTCCTGTCAATGTATTGATTCCCTGAAATTTCACTGCATTATGATGTCTGTAAATAGAATTAGTAATTTTTTGATATATATATGCCATTATATTTGAATAAGTTGAGGATTTCAGAAATAAAAGAAAAAGACTTTCAGTATTGGTATATTAATATTCACAGCATGAATTTTGAGTGACATGTGTCCATTTCATATAAGTTATATATATATTTTTACCGTACCGTTAGTACTGCCAAATGGACACTGCCACCATAGGGGGAGACTCAAACTATAGAAATGTCTCTATGGGGAGGTTCACACTGTACTGGCCCCGAGGGTAACGGGGATTGAAATCCTGGAGGTGGACAAGTACCACTGGTTAAGGTGGAGAGGACTTCTCCCGGTTCTGCGCAGTAACCAAGACTCATCACTATTTACCTAGGTGATTGAGTACCGACTGACTGTCCTTCTATGAGTGGTTTGGGCACTGTGTCTGGCTAGTTATATCACTGTTATTACTCATTAAATTGAAATTGAAACTACTACTGTTTACTGAACTGAAACTGAAATGACTGTTACTGTTTACTGAGTCATTATTATACTGACTATTACTGCTTACTGAGTCATTATTGAAATGACTACTACTGTTTACTGAACTGAAACTGAACGACTGATACTGTTTACTGAGTCATTATTGAAATGACTACGACTGCTCACTGAATTCAAATTGAAATTACTGTTACTGTTTATTGAGTCATTATTATAATGGCTATTACTGCTCACTGAACTGAACCGGAACTATTATTACTACTTATTGAACTGATATTGAAACTGTTATTACTGTACACTGAATTGATATTGAAATGACTGTTATTGCTCATTGAATCGATAGTGAAATTAGTATTACTGTCTACTGAATTGTTATTATATTTTACTGTTATTACACTGTAATTATTTATATTTGTAAATGATGAATTATCATTTACTTTGTCATTGATAGAATAAAGTTTAATGAACATGTTGTATTTGTAAAATGTTAATAGCATGACTTATGATCATATAAATTGAGATTGGGTTAAATGTATTAACCTCATGTGTTATCTAAATGTATTAACCTCATGTGCCTAAGAATAAATTATGAAATGAAATACCGTAAATCACTTTGGATGTGTTTATACATGTTATGATTGGGACTATGCTAGTCTCTTACTGGGTCTATTCGTAGACTCACACCGTTGAACATTTTCAGGAGAAATGGTAGAAGAAAGCGAGAAGTGATCTCGCAGTAGTCTGATCGAGGCTTGGAGTTACTACGAGTATTGTCTTAGGTAGTTATGTCTGTAAACAAAAAAATAATATGTGTAAAATTTTGGTTATGTAGTAAATGACTTATATAAGTTGTTAATCTATATTTCGATGTACGTGGATGAATTTATTTGAATGTAAGCTGATGATTCGAGAAACTTTATTTCCGCTGCAATAATATCTCAGTGTTTATGTGAAATTCTCAACTATAATGTACCGTCTGGGTTGTCCCACTGTGACGTCTCGACCGGATCCGACGTGAGTCCTTACGACTGGACCGGGTCTACGAGTCGGGGCGTCACAGAGACTCCGACACACGCTACGATAGGCTGACGGTTCCAGAGAGCGACTTCTACAGAAGAGAGCCCGGTTCGTGTCCGAGCACTTTTCCAATCTAGCGATCACTCTCCAAGCACTCGCTGGACGTGATGAGCACTCCACCAGAAGTCCGACCACCACTCCAGACTTGATCCGACGACTCTCATCCTCCTCTTTTCACCCTATCTTCTCTTGATCTTCATTTACCGAGGTCCTAACTTAAGCATCAAAGGGTTGTCCTATGGATAACGCCCAGGACTCCTTATGACGTCGTTTCTTTGGTGATTGTAGACTTTCACAGTTGACCATACGATCTTCCTCAATAAATAAATATTAAAAATATAATACAAAATTTGAGAGACCATTTTCTAAATTTTGTCGTTAGCTTTAATATCTTTTTATTAAATATATATTTCCCGAAGACTCTACTTTTCAAAAAGCTACCAACGATATGATTTCATCGACATTTCATGACATCTTCGTGCACTCAATATACTTCTTTTACCTCTCCAGAAGTATGTAATGATCCACTCATCAAACCATTGGGTTAGTATTACTGCACATCCAAAGTCATTTGCATATCTTCTGTGTGCAGTAATTTTATTTTTTAAAATACGATGAGATGGGGGCTCACTTCACCTATCCGTCTGTACGGTCCATCCTCCTGTCAGATGACTCAAAAAATGTATGAAAAAAGAACTGACTGTGCGAACTTATTTTTTTCTGAAATTTTAAATTATTGTTTTAATTTTTTTAAGCCATCTGAAGGGGGATGGGCCGCATGGATGGACCTCACTATATATATTTTTTAAATAAAAATTGCAACACAATCACGGTGTGCACAAACCTTGAGTGTGCGATAAGACAAACTCTTGAATAAAAGGCGTGCACCCCAAAATGAGTATCTCAACACAAACCAATCAGAGTGCTTTCAACCTACTGGGTCTCCAAGTCCAACTATGCATGAGAACTATAGGCCTTCCTTCTCATGCAGAAATGAAAATATCATTCACTTCTTGATGGGAAAGAGGGATTACATTTTCACTAGAACTCATAAATTCTATTAATATGTTTATTTGAACAGTTCAATAATAAGAGTAACGAATACAACTCCTGTTGACTTAAGTGACGTACATTATCGTGGAAAGAGGAAATGTCCAAATCCTTTAACAGTTTGGAACAATTCCCCCCATTCCACCCCCTCTTTTCAATGTTGCAAAAAAGAACTAAGCAGTCATGAGTTAGAAATAGGGTAATTTCCATGGCCCGATTTGATATTAGAATAGGATTTACGACCCTACGAAAGAGAAAATATGGGATCCACTTCTCATCTCACGCACATATGACTTAACCAACCTCGGGTAAAATATTCAACCCTATGGGGTTGAATACCTTAACCTTGCTCGATTTTCAAACATGGCGTAATAGAATGAGAGTTCCGTCCGATTTTTGTATCTTCATTCAAGTAGTAAACTCACATAGATTTCTTACACTCACGAGCCTACGTTAAAAGAAATTAAATGCGTAAATGGATCAACTTAAGAAGTAAAAAATTAAGATGAGTACACTGATTAATCGCTAGAAGAACTGTAGTGTAGAAAAGTTTAAAATGAGAGTGAGAGCCCATCATCGTGCACACCACATTGGATTAAGATATTATAAAAATCAATAAATACAATGATTAAATTTAAAACTCAGTCAAGGGCAAAGTGTAGTGATTAGATCCTTGAACATCTTTTGAAAATTTGAAATCCATATTGTGTCTTGGGATTATCTTATATAACTTTTGCGTTTGAGTGAGATGCAGCTTTAGAGTTGGGCTCATAATGCAACTTAAGGAGAGAATAAAGAATATGAATTATTTTTTTCACTGCCTAAATAAAAATCACATTGTGGGAAAATCTGAATTTAAAAGAAAATGAGTGATGACCTCGACACGTGCTATAACAATCTTGAGGAGATTTAGTCTACAAAAATTAACATTTATATTCGTGTTTTATTTTGAGATCCTCACTGAGGAGGGTAAATCTAGTTTGACCCAGAAACGGCCCAAGCGCGAGCGGCCCATTAAGATTTGGACGCGCTAAGCCCAAGCAAGGAGCAAGCATACACGCTCAACCCAATAAGAGAACGGCCGGCCCAACAGAGCATCGGATTCCACGACGCCGATAAGGCCGGCCCAAGCACAGTTATCGCCGGAGGACACTCCGACGATCGACCGTTGCCCCCACGACGTCAGCCTTGACCCCATAACGGGCGAGCACACGCCATGAATGCCGTAAGATTCGCCCAGGGACCGGCCGACGCCGGAGGTATCTGTTGGGACGCTAAAGGGTGATCTAGAGGGGGGTGAATAGATCAATCACCCGTAAAAAATTACTGTAGTAGATTCAAATGCGGAATGAAAACTTCTACTAAGCAGATAGTGGGCACAATGCGAATGCCACCCAGACAAGATGAAGAACCGTCCTAAGCATACATCTACTGTGCGAAGATAGAGATATAGAAGCTAGGCAGACCACAAAACAATCACACAGTAGACAAAAGTTTTTAGGTGGTTCGGTCCTTCAGACCTACATCCACCCCACACTCAACCCGAGTGTGGCTTACTGCTGACTCACAGCTTGAACCGCTGGGCCTCACAGCTTGCCTACAACCGCTGGGCCTCACAGCTTGCCGTCCGAGGAATCCTCCTCGCTCCGCTGAGCAACACAGCTTGCTGTCCAGTGGAATCCTCCACTGCAAACCGCTGGGCAATACAGCTTAGCCGTCCAGAGGCAGCACCTCTGCAATCCGCTGACTAACAGCTTGAAAGGAAATGTAAAATGGAAAACAAAAGACAAGATAACAGCATCGGAAAGCTGTAAACGTAAAGCACAATGTGGCTCTTAAAGAGCTGACTGACCTGGATTTGATCCACGGTCCAGTTAACAGATCTCCCTCGATCTCACTCTCTTTCTTCACTCTCTCTCTTTCTCTTTCTTCTCTGCTGCACTTCTCTTCTTCTTTCGCTAATCTCTCACTCTCTGCTATTCTCCTCTTCTTCTTCTTCTGCTCTTCTTCTTTTCTGGATCGTGGCTCTCTATATGGACTTTTCTTTTCGCCAACTCGATCTACCTTCATCTGTGGACGAAGACCTCCTTTTATAACAGCAGCTAGTAGGAGGGCAGCACTGGGCGCGTGTGGCTTCCACATTTCCCGCCCAGAACTTTTGGCCACGTGTCAGCTTTCTGTCAATCCTTCAACCTCGGATCACGTGCCCTCCTTAAGCTTCACGATCAAAGCACCTGTTAAACAGAGTATCGGATAAGTCATCAGTTTAAAGAACAACTCTGTATAAACTTATCAGAAGAACAGCGTTTTAGAAGAAAGCTGGACGAGGTTAGAACGAAACAACACGAACTAACAAACGGCAACGACACGGAGACAACACGGAGACACAATAGGGAAAACGACACGAAGTCAGTGAGAACAGCACGAGGACAGAAGAGTGACACGAGGTTCACACAGAAACGACACGAGGTGAAACAAGAACGACACGAAGTGCAGTAGTGACAGAAACACACACTGCACAGAGAACGACACGAAATGGCACAGAAAGCAACACGAAGTGCTGCGATGTCCTGCACGCAATAGAACAAAAAAATGACACGAAGACGATGAAACAATACGGAGACGAAACAGTAACCGACACGAGTTGAAAACAACACGAAGTCGAAAACAGAAGTTGACACGGGTTGAAAACAACACAAAGACGAAAGATAAGGAAAACGACACGAAGTCAAAGAAACAACAGTAACCTACACGAAGTGTGGTTACTAAACAGGAACGACACGAGGTCTACAGGGAAACGACTCGAAGTTCATCAGAACTATTCGAGCTGTCTCAGAAACACGACACGAAGTTATGAGAGGGAAAACGACACGAAGTATAACCTCATACAAGTTTTTCTTGTCAAACATGGAAATTAACACGAAGTGTCGTAAGCTCAGACGACACGAAATCTTTTCGTGTTAGTGAGGGGAAACAACACGAAGTGTGACACAAGTGGCACTGAAGGCAACACGAGGTGAGACTTCACGCTGTACAGACTTGGACTTTGTATATGAAGTGCGATGTACAGACTTTGACGAATCAGAAGGCTGTATAGACTTGGAGACCCAAAGTCATTGTATAGACTTTGATGCCCAAAGGCGATGAGCAGTGAAACAGTGTATATACTTCAAGTAAAGACCAATGTGTAGACTTGAAGAGCATATGACACGGCTGTACAGACTTCGCCTAAGACGCTGTACACACTTAGCCTAAGACAATGCATGAACTGACGTTGTATAGACTTTGTCTTAACAATGAATGTGTAGACTTGATCAAGAGTCCAATGTGCAGACTTCATGAGTGTGCAAACTTGTCAACAAAATACACAATGTATAGACTATGCACATGCATGAAGAGTGTATAGACTAATGAAATGCTTTACCCTGCAGTGTATAGACTTGCTAGTCATCAAACTACATGCAGATAGAAAAGCAACGCACAGATCAGAAATCAAGCACTATATCAGTCATACACATGCATTCTCCACAAAATAAGTTATGTTGCTATCATCAAAACACAATCTCATAAAGCACAATAACATTACTATCATCAAAATACAATATCAACTGCATTCAAATGCACTCACTGTCTTGCTATCATCAAAACCAAATAGCATTGCTATCATGAAGGCGACATAGCACATGCTTGTGCCTAAGAGGCACAACATTCTCCCCCTTTTTGATGATGGCAACACAATGTGACAGTGAGTCACACACAAGACTTTCTCCCCTTTTGACATGATCAAAAAGAGAAAAACAGTAAAAATATGAGTGTAAAGTGCAATATGCATACAAATTCCTCTAGAACAATCTCCCCCTGAATGTAAGACTCCCCTGAATTATTTCTCCCCCTAAATAAAAGCTCCCCCTTTGAGAAGGAATATGAACAGATAACCAAGGTAGAAAAGGTAGGAGGGTCACTTGATAACAGCTGAATCATAGGTTCAGAAAGTAAGCATGATTATAAACAACTGTTAAAGTATAAGAATCATCAACATACAATTTTCAAAAATTCAGGTTTAACAGTGATAAATCTAGAGTAAAACATCTGACCTCTGAAAAAGAGTTTTAGATTCCATTTATAGCAATGAATCTAGGGCACATAGTATTAATAGATAAGTTTGAAATAATACCCTTTTGTGTCTAAACAAGGAAATTCAAGAGAGGTAACTTGAACATGTATTGAGAAAAATAATTTTCACTCAATGACTTTTGATTTTTCGAAGGGTTACAGCAGTTTGATTTCACTTTTTAATTTTCAGAGCCTGAACTAAGTGAATAGACCTGTGGCATTTATGCTGTTGACATTAGGTGTACACCTTGATCAAAGGTAGGTACCCCCAGTTACTAGGCATAAACTACTGGATCTATTTCAGATCAAGACCTGCAAGGAATAGTCTTCACTTTTGACATTAAGGGTACACCTTGATCAGAGGCCAGTACCCTCAGTTACTTGGTGAGGACTCCCCCTATGGATTTGACCCTATGAACAGAGATATTCTGAATCACCTCATGACGTGTGAAGTTTTCTACTTCTTTGGAGGAGTTCACAGTTTCTCAGTGCAATCAGCCATTGCTCTGTCATTATGTTCAGTTCTTAACATTAATGAACTTATTTACTGCTGCCCTTAATTCTTTTAGAGTGATTGTTTGAAAAACAGTACACACTCTTATTCACCTTTTCTAGAGATTTCCAGATCAACACATTAGGCATTACAAAAACTTTTTCTAATCTTACCATGAGACAAAGATTAAGAGCTATAAAAGTTTTCTTTTATCTCAAATTCTGAAGTGCAGACACTTAACTCTCCAATTTATAAAGGTTAAACATTTAGTTCTTTTCAATTTGTGAGAGAGATTCTTATAAAATAACAATTGAAATAATCACAACTCAACGTACTGAGCCAGAACCAGAACTGCTGTTCAGTGAAAAAGATGGGGAAAGGATAGCAATTGGTAATATGGTTCAATGAGCAACTGATGTCAAAGAATATGAATCATTTGAATGAGAGCACTGAGAAGTGAATATGATTCAATGAATTGAATAGAACTCTCAGTACCCCCTAACATCATGATGCAAGAGATATGCTATGCAATCAATTCAGCTTTATGCATCCAAGTCATGAGCATTTTTATCCTTTTTCAGATTTTTTTTTTAAAAATATGATGCAGTACACTGTTCTTCATGAGGACTAGACCCTTGGTATTTGGCAGAGAACTTGGTCTCAAGGACCATCTCACACATAGTAGGAACCTCCAGGCAGATTTCCCTGCCTTTTAGTAGCTTACCATTTGATATACCAGGGTTATGCAAGTGATATATGCAGTGCAAGGCAGTTCTATATGCATTGAACAATTTTCTTGATGCAAATGATAAATGCAGACATTAGACACATACATCAACTATATGCATTAAATGAACCATCCAAACTCAGTGCAATAGATGGCAGAAGAGGAATATCAAATTTATTCAGAATTAAATTCAGTAGCTAAGTCTGGAATGCAGACTGATTAGCTAGACAAGAAGAGAACATCAGAATTTAAACAACCAATTCAACATGGCTTTCTCAATTCAATTCTGAAGTTAAATCACTTACTTGCTTTACCTGACTGATTTATTTTTACCCTTGGTGTTGCATCAGATTGTTGACAAAGACTCCAATTTCTTTCAGCTCTTAGAATTTTGGCCCTGCCTCTTGTCCTATGCCTGAAGTAGCTATTTCTGTTTCATCAATTTGTTCCTGGCTACCAGGCATACCTGCAAACACACTTAGGGAGCAGGTTTTGGAACCCAAGACAGTTTGGGGCCCAAGACAGAAATAGACAGCTGAGAGTGAAAACATGACAAAAGCTGTTTAGGGATCCACATTTGTGTGAAAGTGGAAAGTTTGGTGGATTTTACAGCTTGAGACTTATTTTTGTTATATTTCTTTTTGTCAGCACGAACAGGTTTAGTTTTCTTTTTCTGATGCTTTAATGGTTGTGGTGTAGTCCTGGCATTCATTTTATTAAAAACGTTTTTGTTTTTCTGCCAGTGCCTTGGCCAAAGAGTGTACGGGAAATTGTGTTCCAAATTGGTCCTAGGCTGACCATAGAACCCTTGATGACTAGGACTCCACGTCCTAAACTGGCTGTCCCATCTCCTAGCTGGCTGAGGTCTATATGACTGATACCAAGTGGGGAAATTCTGATACCCAGACCTCATATATGCAGGGTTCCACCCAAACCTATTAAGTGGTTGAGGATGAGTGTTATGATAGACTTGGGCTCTAGGGAAATAGGGATGAGCAAATGGGTTCCTAGCTACACCTGGTCTCCCTGCCACCTTTGACCCTCTAGGTTTCTGAGCTGACTTATATTGGGTCTTTTTCTGAGCAGTTGATGGTAATGGAGACTTAGCAGCCTTGAGCTGGGATTTTGTTGTGCTAGCTGGCTGACCCCTAGCCTCGGACTTATCCTTGGAAGACGAGCATGCAGCTCTAGGCTCTACAACTTTCTGCTTTCCCTTGTCCTTTGCACTGGACACTTTTGATTTAACATTATTGAAGATAAATTTTTCATTGACCATTTTTATGAGTGGTCCTCTATTCTTTTCTCCCACACATGAAATGGTTTTCAATTCAAAGCTCTTTTTAGCTGAGGGATTAAAACCGAGACCCTCTTTTCTGAAATTGACTTTTGACCCTAGCAAGGCATTAAGATTTTCTGTTCCTTGGGTCATGCTTTCAATGATTTTCTGTTTGTCAGAATTTTCATTTTCTAAATTTTCAACAGTTTTCTTCATTTCATCATTCACTGACAAAACAGCTTCATATTTTTCAGTTGAAATCTTTACTTGATTTTCAAATTTCTGAATTGACAATTTCAGCTCCTCAATGACATTTTTCAGCAACTCATTTTCTTTCCTACAATCAATCACAACATGTTTTAATTCATCAAACTCAGAACATGCATTTTTTAATTTTTCATTCTCTGATAGTAAACATGCAACTTTATCAGTAAGTGTTTTATCATTAACCAGAGAATTCATTTTCTTCTTCAAGTGTCTGTTTTCCTTCTTAATATCATTTGCTTTATCTAATAGATCTCCATAAGCATCTTCCCAATCAGAAATAGTATAATGTTCGAAAGGGGATGATACCTGATCAGACTCATCTTCTTCTTCTCTTCCATTCCTGGCCATCAAGCAGATGTCCTTTTCTGATTTCTCACTATCTGAGGAAGTGCTCAGCGTGCCTTCTTCCTCATCACTCCATGTACTGACCATGGCCTTTCCCTTTGGCGCTTTCTTCCATGGTCTTCCTTTGATTTTCTGTAACTCTGGACAATCAATCTTCATATGTCCAGTCTTCCTGCAATGATAACAGGCATTATCGTCAGATTTTTCAGCAGGGTTAGATTTATACCTGTTTTGCTTCCTGCTGTGGTATTTTCTGTAGACATTTTTCCCTTCAGTTCTAAGAAATCTTCTGAACTCTCTTGTAATCATAGCTAGTTCATCCTTTTCAAAATCTGATCCAGATTGGCTCCGATCACTGGATGATCCATTGCATCTGGACTGTTTTGAACAGCTATGCTTGGCCTTCAGAGCAATAGGCTTCTTGTATTCGAGCTCTTCAACTTGTAGAAGATTCATCTCGTACGCCATCAAAGAGCCTATCAGCTCATTGGGTTTCATCGTTTGTAGATCTTTTGACTCCTCAATCACAGTTGCTTTGGTATGCCACATCGGAGTCAGTGATCGAAGAATCTTCCTAACAACGTCATGATCGGTATAGCCTTTTCCAAGATTTCTTAGACCGTTTGTTATAATGGTCAGACGAGCATACATTTCGGTCACTGTCTCACTGTGCTTCATCCGAAATGTTTCATACTTTGTCACTAGCATATTAGCCCGTGTCTCTCTCACTTGAGACGTTCCCTCATAAATGACCTCAAGAGTATCCCACATCTCCTTCGCTGTCTTGCAGGATGACACTCTATCAAATTCAGTGGGATGGAGTGCACACTGAATGGCGTTGATGGCGCTCCAATTCAGAGTAGATTTCCTGATTTCTTCTCTGGTCCACAATTCCTCATTCTCATGTAGCTCATAGGGACCTTTACTGATGATCTTCCAGATCTCGTAGTCTTTGGCTCTGAGGAAGACCTGCATCCGGTTCTTCCAATATGGGTAGTTGGAACCATCGAAGAATGGTGGCTTCGTAGTGGACTGACCCTCTGCTGTTAGCCCTCTAGCATCCATGGCCGATCCTCTTTAGGATGTTAGTCCTGCACAAAGAGTTAGGCTCTGATACCAATTGTTGGGACGCTAAAGGGTGATCTAGAGGGGGTGAATAGATCAATCACCCGTAAAAAATTACTGTAGCAGATTCAAATGCGGAATGAAAACTTCTACTAAGCAGATAGTGGGTACAATGCGAATGCCACCCAGACAAGATGAAGAACCGTCCTAAGCATACATCTACTGTGCGAAGATAGAGATATAGAAGCTAGGCAGACCACAAAACAATCACACAGTAGACAAAGGTTTTTAGGTGGTTCGGTCCTTCAGACCTACATCCACCCCACACTCAACCCGAGTGTGGCTTACTGCTGACTCACAGCTTGAACCGCTGGGCCTCACAGCTTGCCTACAATCACTGGGCCTCACAGCTTGCCGTCCGAGGAATCCTCCTCGCTCCGCTGAGCAACACAGCTTGCTGTCCAGTGGAATCCTCCACTGCAAACCGCTGGGCAATACAGCTTAGCCGTCCAGAGGCAGCACCTCTGCAATCCGCTGACTAACAGCTTGAAAGGAAATGTAAAATGGAAAACAAAAGACAAGATAGCAGCATCGGAAAGCTGTAAACGTAAAGCACAATGTGGCTCTTAAAGAGCTGACTGGCCTGGATTTGATCCACGGTCCAGTTAACAGATCTCCCTCGATCTCACTCTCTTTCTTCACTCTCTCTCTTTCTCTTTCTTCTCTGCTGCACTTCTCTTCTTCTTTCGCTAATCTCTCACTCTCTGCTCTTCTCCTCTTCTTCTTCTTCTGCTCTTCTTCTTTTCTGGATCGTGGCTCTCTATATGGACTTTTCTTTTCGCCAACTCGATCTACCTTCATCTGTGGACGAAGACCTCCTTTTATAACAGCAGCTAGTAGGAGGGCAGCACTGGGCGCGTGTGGCTTCCACATTTCCCGCCCAGAACTTTTGGCCACGTGTCAGCTTTCTGTCAGTCCTTCAACCTCGGATCACGTGCCCTCCTTAAGCTTCACGATCAAAGCACCTGTTAAACAGAGTATCGGATAAGTCATCAGTTTAAAGAACAACTCTGTATAAACTTATCAGAAGAACAGCGTTTTAGAAGAAAGCTGGACGAGGTTAGAACGAAACAACACGAACTAACAAACGGCAACGACACGGAGACAACACGGAGACACAATAGGGAAAACGACACGAAGTCAGTGAGAACAGCACGAGGACAGAAGAGTGACACGAGGTTCACACAGAAACGACACGAGGTGAAACAAGAACGACACGAAGTGCAGTAGTGACAGAAACACACACTGCACAGAGAACGACACGAAATGGCACAGAAAGCAACACGAAGTGCTGCGATGTCCTGCACGCAATAGAACAAAAAAATGACACGAAGACGATGAAACAATACGGAGACGAAACAGTAACCGACACGAGTTGAAAACAACACGAAGTCGAAAACAGAAGTTGACATGGGTTGAAAACAACACGAAGACGAAAGACAAGGAAAACGACACGAAGTCAAAGAAACAACAGTAACCTACACGAAGTGTGGTTACTAAACAGGAACGACACGAGGTCTACAGGGAAACGACTCGAAGTTCATCAGAACTATTCGAGCTGCCTCAGAAACACGGCACGAAGTTATGAGAGGGAAAACGACACGAAGTATAACCTCATACAAGTTTTTCTTGTCAAACATGGAAATCAACACGAAGTGTCGTAAGCTCAGACGACACGAAATCTTTTCGTGTTAGTGAGGGGAAACAACACAAAGTGTGACACAAGTGGCACTGAAGGCAACACGAGGTGAGACTTCACGCTGTACAGACTTGGACTTTGTATATGAAGTGCGCTGTACAGACTTTGACGAATCAGAAGGCTGTATAGACTTGGAGACCCAAAGCCATTGTATAGACTTTGATGCCCAAAGGCGATGAGCAGTGAAACAGTGTATATACTTCAAGTAAAGACCAATGTGTAGACTTGAAGAGCATATGACACGGCTGTACAGACTTCGCCTAAGACGCTGTACACACTTAGCCTAAGACAATGCATGAACTGACGTTGTATAGACTTTGTCTTAACAATGAATGTGTAGACTTGATCAAGAGTCCAATGTGCAGACTTCATGAGTGTGCAAACTTGTCAACGAAATGCACAATGTATAGACTATGCACATGCATGAAGAGTGTATAGACTAATGAAATGCTTTACCCTGCAGTGTATAGACTTGCTAGTCATCAAACTACATGCAGATAGAAAAGCAACGCACAGATCAGAAATCAAGCACTATATCAGTCATACACATGCATTCTCCATAAAACAAGTTATGTTGCTATCATCAAAACACAATCTCATAAAGCACAATAACATTGCTATCATCAAAATACAATATCAACTGCATTCAAATGCACTCACTGTCTTGCTATCATCAAAACCAAATAGCATTGCTATCATGAAGGCGACATAGCACATGCTTGTGCCTAAGAGGCACAACAGTATCGCCCTCCAACGGTAAACTATCGCCCTCCAACGGGAAACTCCCGCCAACATAGCGGAGGAACGTTACTCTACTAAACGGACCCTTCCCTATCAAGGGATGAGGCCCTCGCTCCAAGACAATCCATATAAAAGGGACATCGACAGAAGAGAGGAGCACGGTAGATTCTTCTACTAAACCCTACACTACTACGCAAGAGGAGTTACGGCAGATACTTCTGCCACCAGAACCCCTACAGAGAAGAGAGTAACTCTACCTGCAACTACGTCCAGAGAGCCACTTCCTCCTGCACGGCCTTACCACCAAGCGAGCACTCGTCGAGAGCCTACTGGGAGCGGCGAGCACGCGTGCGGAGGATCTACGTGCCTCCTGGATCGACGACTACGGCCTCTACTTCTCTCTTACTTTGCTCCTCTCAATTGCTCATTAATCCCTTACTGACTTAAGCATCGGAGGGTTGTTCCCTGGGGTAACACCCGAGACTCCTTCTGACGCCCTTCTGATTTCTTGGTGTGCGCAGGCATCCACGGGCGTGAGACGACTTCCCCAACAAATAAATAGAGAAGGTGGTACGTGGCCTAGGAATCATTTACCTGCCGCTACACTTCTTGGCGCCGTCTCTGGGAAGACGAGCGAAAGGCTATGGCACCCTGTGGAAGCCTCCGCAACATCAGCAATCGGGGGCGGGGTTCCCATCAGGGATCCAACTCTCGCCGAGAGTCGCAAGAAGCTTCTTCCGCGCACCACTGATAAGAGGTCACCCCATGTGACCTAGATGAGCTCCGCCAGGAAGTCCGAGCCCTAGCGGAATTCTACCGAGAGCTCCGGGACCAGAGGCCCCAATATGCCACACCCGAGCGACGGGAGGGCGAAGGAGGCCAGGTCGGGGAAAATTTTCGGCAGGTACGGGAGGTATCCCACACCTCCGTCGCGCGGACCCGATGGTCCCGCAGCGTGCCCGCGCCCAAGGTACGCAGCCCTCTCCATTCCAACCCGGACATGGACCGTCGGCTCCAACGGTTCGAAGAGATAGAGGACAAGGTCCGGTACCTAGACGATGTCCTCCTGGCCGCCAAGAATCGCGGCCTCATTGACGACGACCAAGACTTCCACGCTCCCTTCTCCAAGGAAATCATGGATGCCCCCATCCCGCCAAAGCTTCAGCTGCCGTCATTCGCCTCCTACGACGGCACCACCGACTCGGCCGACCACCTGCACGGCTTCGAGTCCCACTTGGTGTTCCGCCGGGCCTCCGACACCGTGAAATATTTGGCGTTCGTTACGACCGTCGGGAGAACGCCCGGGCGTGGTTCGGGTCCCTGCCGGCTGGGACGATCTCCTCCTTCCAACAGCTCAAGAAGTTGTTCAAGGAGAACTTTGTGGGCTGCCGAAAGGTAGCCAAGTCTGCAGTAACCCTGGTCGTCCTCAGCAGGGGAAGGAAGAAGCACTATGGGACTTCGTCTCCCGCTTCCGCACGGAGGCACTCCGGATCTCCCATCTCGAAGTCGGCATCACCACCACGGCACTCACCCAGGGGACGCGAGACCACATCATCCAGCGCGCGCTCGGAGTCGAAGCCCCAACGACCCTTCCAGATCTCCTCGCGCTAGCCCAGAAGCACGCGCACTGCGAGGAGAACACCGCGGCCCTGCGCCGCGCTGCCGGGACCGACCAGCCCGACCACAAGAGAGCCGCCGACCCACCACCCGAGGGTCGAAGCAAGCGAGAGCGGGGCGATGGAGACCACCGTGACCACTCCGAGAAGGAAAGGGGTGGCTACCGCCATTACACGCCCCTGACGGCCCCACCCGACCAGATCCTGATGGAGATCCGCGAGGAACCGTTCCTCAAATGGCCCTCGCGGATGAAGTCGGATCCCAACTCGCGGCACAAAAAGAAGTACTAGAGCTTCCACCGCGACCATGGCCACGACACCGCCGACTGCATCAACTTGAAGGATGCTATCGAGGACCTCGTACGCAGGGCCTCCTCGACGGGTTCCTCGCCAAAGCCGCCGAAAGACGACAGAAGATGACTCTCCCGATCGACAATTGGCCCAACGGAAAGAAGATCATGATGATCTCTGGAGGGCCCGCCACGGGGGGAGATAGCGCGAGCAGAAGGCGTCGGTACGCGACGGCCATCAACACGGCGGATCAAGGCGACGACACCCCAAGGGAGCTTTCCACCTCAAGCCACCCGGGAGACCCCATAGTCTTCTCCGAGGAAAACCTCGAAGGCGTCACGACGCCCCATTCTGATGCTTTGGTGATTTCCGCCACCATCAATCAATGTACTATGCGCCGCATCTTGGTAGATAATGGAAGTGACCCGATGTTATCGCGTACGACTGTCTTGTACTCATGGGTGTGGACGTGTCACGACTCGCGCCATTGCACACGCCGCTGTATGGATTCTCCGGCACGACTGTCTGCCTAGAAGGGCGTATCTCGCTCCCGATTACGTTCGAAACGGCACCGAAAGAGGTAACCTTCCTCGCCGACTTTACTGTGGTCTGTGCAATGACAGGGTACAATGCCATCATCGACCGAGGAATCCTCGGCATGCTTCGAGGCGTCCCTTCCTCCCACCACCAAGAGCTTAAGTTCCCCACCCCCCACGGGGTAGGGGAAGTCCAGGGCGATCAACGGGAGTCCAGGAGGTGCTACCTTATCTCCACCCCCGACCGACGCCCCGAAGAAGCGCCTCCAGAGAAGAAGGCGAGGACCGAAGATCCGGGTCCGAGCACGAGTGCGCCAGCCGAGGACTTGTACCTCATCCAGGTCGGGGACGACCAAAGCAGATCACTAAAGATCGGCGCTACCTTGCCCGAGCATGACAAACAAGCGTACACAAGCTTCCTCGCGGCCAATCAGGACGTGTTCGCTTGGTCCGAGGACGAGCTCCCCGGAATCCCCCCGGAGGTCATCACGCACCAACTAAGGTTGGATCCCAACTGTCGCCCGGTACAGCAACGCCGAAGGCGGTGCAACCCCGAGCGACAAGACGTCATCAGGCAGCAAGTGGGAGAGAAATTACGATCAGGGCTGCTCCGGCCTACCCAATATCCAGATTGGGTAGCCAACGTAGTCCTAGTTCCCAAGAGCAACGGGAAGTGGCGGATGTGCGTGGACTACACCGACCTCAACAAAGTCACGCCCAAAGACAGCTTCCCCATGCCACGGATCGACCAGCTGGTCGATGCCACGGCCGGGCACGAGATGCTGAGCTTTCTCGACACCTATTCTGGGTACCATCAGATCAGCATGCACCAGTCCGACCAAGACAAAATCGCGTTCATCACCGACCACGGCTTATACTGCTATACTCGCATGCCGTTCGGGCTGAAAAACGCGGGAGGTACGTATCAACGCCTAGTCAACCATATGTTTGACTCGCAGATCGGTCGCAACATGGTGGTCTACATCGACGACATGCTCGTGAAAAGCCTCCGAGCAGCCGAGCACTTGCACGACTTGGTGGAAACCTTCACCACACCTAGGAGGTACAACATGAAAGTCAACCCTGCTAAATGTGCGTTCGGGGTGCAGTTGAGCAAGTTCCTAGGTTTCCTCGTCACCCACCGAGGAATCGAAGTCAACCCCAATCAAATCAAAGCAGTATTAGAGATGGAGCGACCGAAACGAGTGAGGGACGTACAGTGCCTCACCGGGCGTGTCGCCGCTCTGGCCCGGTTCTTATCCTGAGCTGCCGAACGATGTCTACCCTTCTTCCGGCTGATCAAATAAGCCAACCTGGCACCAGAGAAGAAGGGATGGATCGACTGGGACCAGGAGTGCCAACAAGCGTTCGAAGAACTGAAACGCTACTTGACGGCACCTCATGTCCTCGGTAAACCCCAAGGGGGAGAACAGCTACTCTTGTACCTATCTGTAACGCCCAGCACCATGAGTGCTGTGCTCGCACGGGAGGAGACGGGAGTCATGAAGCCAGTCTACTACGTCGGATGAGCACTACAAAGATCGAAATTCCGGTACTCGCAGACTGAAAAGTTCACCCTAGCGTTGATTACAGCTGCTCGCAAGCTACGGCCATACTTCCTGACCCGATCACCGTCCTCACCGATCAGCCCCTCCGGCAAATCCTTCAGAACCCTGATGCGTCCGGGAGACTGGTCAAATGGGCCATTGAGTTGGGAGAATTCGACATCAAGTTCCGACCAAGGACGGCGATCATGGCCCAGGCTCTCGCGGATTTTGTCGCCGAGTGCACCCTACCCGCCGAAGACTTACCTGAGAAGTCCTCAGAGCCCACCTGGGAACTATAGGTCGACGGATCATCCTGCGCCGCAGGCAGCGACGCGGGGCTAGTTTTACTCTCACCAGAAGGAGTAGAGCTACAGTACGCCCTACGCTTCAACTTTCCGACTACGAACAAAGTGGCCGAGTACGAGGCACTCCTCTCCGGGTTGCACATGGCGAAGCACCTGGGAGCGTCAAGCGTGCGGGCATACAGTGACTCCATGCTCATCGCCAACCAGGTCAGGGCGGAGTTCGAGGCCCGAGACCCCTCCATGATGAAATATTTAGAGAAGGCCAAGGCCGCGGCGGAGGAGTTGGCCCACTTTGAAGTGGTTCACATCCCACGCGAGGAGAACGTCCAAGCAGATGCCCTCTCTCACCTAGAGTCAGCCATTACGGTCTCCAGCTCGAGTAGGCGTAGGTACCCATCTTTGTTCTATGAGAGGGTTGTTGTGCCCCTTGTGCTTTGATGATAATGTGGTGTTTTAATGATAGCAACATGAATGAGTCACCATATTGTTTTGCTAAGAACATCACATTGAATGATAGCAACATGAATGTATATGACTGATCTATTCTGTGGAGAATGCATGAGTGTGCTATGTCTGATCTGTTCTGTGGAGAATGCATGAGTGTGCTAAGTCATGCAGTGTTCCATACTAAGTGCATAACTTGTTTTGTGCTTGATTTAAGATCTGTGCATTGCTTCTCTGCTGATATGTTCAGTCTGTAGTTCAGCAAGTCTATACATTGGACTTGAGCATATAGGAAGTTTGTACATCATCCAGTTGCTGCATGCGTCTGTTAAGAAGTCTATACATTACCTTGCTTCAGGCTGAGCAAGTCTATACATTGCATGAGCATAGTCAGAGCTCTCAAGTCTATACATTGGCAAGTCTGTACATTCGCCACCATGCATTAAGTCTCAAAGTCTGTACAGCCTTTTGCATTAGACTTAAAGTCTATTCATCCAATTGTTCAGCTCATGGCTAAGTCTGTACAGTCAGTGCATATGTCAAGTCTATACACTCCTTATCTTTACCTACGTTCAGAACACCAAGTCTGTACATTGGGCTATCACATAAAGTCTATACATCCCTTGGCTAGAACTGTGCAAGTCTATACATCACCTTGGGCATGGCCAAGTCTATACATTGTTGCATTGCTCGCACAAGCAATGTCTATACATCGTGTTGCAAGCACGTTTTCAAGTCTGTACAGTCGGCGAGGTCCGTCTCACTCAGCGTCTTAAGTGGACTTGATGTCTGTACATCGTCCGTCTTACTTAACGTCTCATGATTCAAAGTCCATACATTCAGAGTCCAGCATCTCATGCATCGTCTTAGCAAGTCTGTACAGAGTCTGGCAGCGTCTTATGCATCGTCTCGACCAAGTCTGTACAGCCCGTTGTCGCAAGACTAAGTCTGTACACTCCCTGTGCTTCTATGTGTTTCAAGTCTGTACAGAGTTTACCTTGCCTCGCCCTGCATACATATCCAAGTCTCTACAGCCAGTGTCTACGTTGCCTTGCATTTCAGCAAGTCCACACATTGTAAAAGTCCATACATTCGTTTGCCTTGCATTGCATCAAGTCTGCACATTCATTGCTAAAGTCTGTACAGCCCTTGCTCAGGCTAAGTCTGTACAGAGTACTGTTGCATCACATGGACACTTTGTCAAGTCTATACATTTGCTGCATGCCTGCACATCAGTCAAGTCTATACATTGATCTGTGCATCACTATACTCAAGACACTAAGTATGTACATTCCTTAGCGTCTTGTGCATGCATTGTTTAGCAAGTCTGTACATCGCTCACTTGCATGTTCACGAAGTCTGCACATTGTGTGTTGCATGCTCATCAAGTCCATACACTGTCTAGTCTGCACAAGTCTGCAAGTCTATACATTGGCTGCTGAATGCTCTTCAAGTCTACACATTGCAGCTTGTGGGTAATTCGTCTAAGTCTGTATAGCCTGTTCCTCATACAAGTCTGTACATGCATTAACTGTGAGCATGGCATAGTCTGTACATTATCTTTGCTGCACGCATGACTAAGTCTATACATTGTGCATTGCTCAAAGCAGAGTCTGCACACTCATTGTCAGCAAATCTGAACATTGATATAGCACGCATGCAGAGTCTATACACTCATAACCTTAGCCATTGCATTCTGTGCTTCAAGCATTCACAAAGTCTGTACATGCTTTAGCTTGCATTCACAACGTGAAGTCTGTACATGCTTTGTCTTCGCATTGCAAAGTCTACACACTGCATTGCCTTCATAAAGTCTGTACAAGCTGTTAGACTTAAACTGATATTCTTTCGTCTGTCTGACAGGGACCCTTTGCTAAGCTTAATGAAGGCACGTGATCCAAGGTTGGCACCTGGCACGTGATCCGAGGGTGGAAGGGCTGACAGGATGCTGCCACGTGGTCCAAGCTTCTGGGCGGGAAATGTGGAAGCCACACGCCCTATCTGCTTCTTGCTGCTCTATATATATGAAGTCTCTTCCATCAGAAGAAGGTAGATCGAGTGAAGCAGAGGAGAGCCTGCACGATCCAGTAAGACAGAGAAGAAGAAGAAGAGGAAAGAAAAAGAAAAAGAGAGTGAGAGATCGAGAGCAGATAAGAAGAAGAAAAAGAAAGAGAAAGAGAGAGCATGAGTTGAGAAGAAGAAAGAGAAAGACAGATAGAGAGAGGAAGAGGAGCTTACCTGAAGATCGTTCATACTGGAAGTTGGATCAGATCCACTCCAGTCAGCTCTTTTGAGAGCCATATTGTTTGTGCTTCATTTACAGCTTTCGGTCGTTGTTTGTTCTATCTTCTTGTTTTCTTTTATACCCTTTCTTCAAGCTGTTTGTCAGCGGAGCAAGTTGTGTTGCTCAGCATTTGCAGTGGAGGATTCCACTGGACGGCTAAGCTGTATTGCCCAGTGGTTTTGCAGAGGAGGACTCCTCTGGACAGCAAGCTGTGAGGCTCAGCAGGCGAGGTGGATACCTCGGACAGCAAGCTGTGAGGCTCAACGATTTGTAGGCAAGCTGTGATGCCCAGCGGTTCAAGCTATGAGTCAACAGTAATCCACACTCGGGTTGAGTGTGGGGTGGACGTAGGTCTGCAGGACCGAACCACCTAAAAATCCTCTTGTCTTCTGTGGTTTGATTTCTTACTTGCTTCCGCTAGATGAATGCATAGGGACGATATGGTTTGATTTTCTATATGTGTTCATCTCATTGCTGCGCACATTAGATGTTTGCTTAGGATCGTGTGAGGGTCAATTCAATTGTGTTGTCTTGCCAAGATCCTTCTAAGTATTCTCAGAATATCTCTGCAACAGTTTTTAATTCCGCTGTTCTGATTGCATTAGATTTAATTTGAGCGAAGTTTTTAAAGGGGAGATTCATTCACCCCCCCCTCTGAATCCATAGCACCGAACCCAACACTTGGTATCAGAGCGGGTTGCTGTGCATAGGATCTAAGAATCCGCAGCAGATCCTGCATTTCTGGGTGGTGCATTTCAGAGTGTGCTTCTTGTGTTCTGTGTTTTGTTTCATCGGTTGTGTGTCTTGAGTTGTTCATCTGATTTCAGTGCATTCATCATATCTCGATGGCTAATCCTCCGATATTCAGAGGTAATAACTTTGATTCTTGGTTAGAAAATTTTCATCGGTATGTAAAATCTACTGATCCAAATCTTTGGAAGGTAATAACTCATGGTCCACACAAATTATCAAAATATAAATCTAGATGCACTGAGAATGACAAATTGAAAGACTCTGTCAACACTAGAGCAGTAGTTTTAATAAAAGAATCAATTGACAGACCTCTAATCGAATGCATTTCTTCTTGCAGGTCTACCAAAGATATTTTGGAAAAACTAAAGCTAATCAGGAATCACAGCAAATGCTTGATGGCTGATCGGAGAAATGATAATGATGAAATCTCATCTCAGGTAAGCTCTGAATCTAAGAACTTTCGATTGATGATCTATGGAATATAAATGAGGAACTTAATGATAGATGTGAAAGATTAAAATCTGAGAATAAAAGATTGAAAAAGAAATATGATCATATAAATTTGAAAGCTTCCTGTGAAAAATGTCCAAATCTGAAACAATCTTATGATGTATGTATGTTAGATGTTCAGAACTTTAAGGAACAAAATGGTTCTCTAAAACTTGAAAATCAAACATGTTTGGACAAGATATCTGAACTAGAGAATCAGCTTATTAAGATGAAAAATGAGCATCTAAAAGGCATGCAAGAATTGATTGAGATAAATTCTGTAATGGACAAACTGAAGTCTGAAAATGTTGAGGTTCAAAAGCATAATGAAGATCTCAAGGCTAGTCTGAATAAAATCAACAAGGAAGCAATGCATATTTCAACTGTAGAGTCAATTTGCAATATGTGCTCAGCTCTAAGAGAATGTAATGAAGATCTTTTTAGTGAGAATGAATGACTGAATAAGCAAATTGCCTCGTTAAAGAGGCTCACAAAAATCTGATTATTGAGAAAACTAAAGTGGAAGAAAGAGAAGAGGAACTAATTGAAAAACTGGAGCTGATGTCTGGAAGAGAAAATTGTAATGAAGGAGTCAAGAAGCTGACTGAAGAAAACAAAGAACTGAGGGAACAAAACAAGAAACTGATGGTTTTAAATACTGTTTTCTCACAGAGGTTTCTGATTGTCGAAAAAGAAAAATCTGCTATTAAGGAAGCTCAACCACAAAAACTCGAGGAGGAAGACACTGAACTGAAAGTTGAAGTTAAAAAATTAAAGTTGTTAAATACTCGCTTATCTGGAACACTTCTCGCCTTAAAAAGGGAATGTTCACTTGTGATGGAGAATCACAAATGTTGAACAGTCTAGAACAAGAAATTGAGAAGTATAAAACTGCAAACAAAGTTCTAAGCGAATGTGTTAATTACAGTGAACAGGAGATAGCCAGTTATGAACTTCACATTGCTAGCTTGGAAAATAAAATTCATGATCTGGAAAATTCAGCAATTGAGTCTGCTAAAATAAAAGGAAAAATGACATATGTCATGAAAAGTGAGGACAAGAATTCAAAAAGGGGGACAAGCTGTAGTTCTGATGTTAAGGAAACTACTAGAAACCAGCTATACACTACCTTTGTGCAAAGCTCTGATGTAGCTGGTACCTCAAGTAAATCCCCAAAACAAAACAAAAATCTGAAAACACCTTCATCATCTGTCTTTCAATTTAAGGCACAGAAAGCTGAAAAACTAACAGGAATTGTAAACAAAGTTAAACAATTGAACAAGAATGGAAAGAAAGATGGGGTTAAAAATGTCCCTACTTGTGTCATGAAATCAGTTAGCTCGGCTGAATTTGATGGGTCAATGCAAAATGCTCATGCCTCATGTACTCATTCGCATGCATCTAGGAATTCATCTGATAGAAACCATGCCCCTAGGAAATCTGATGCTTCTTGCTATTACTGTGGTAAGCATGGTCATATCATGGATGCATGTTTCATCATGAAACAAGATGATAAACTGCATGCTAGATCTTCTGATCATCATGGGTACAACAGAAACAAACTTTAGTATAACCAGCACATCACATGCTTCAATTGCAACAAGCCTGGACATAAGGCAAATGAGTGCTGGTCAGGAAATCATTGGGATAACAATGAATCAAGAAGCAAGCATCTTAGATGCTTTGAATGTGGGAAATATGGTCATGCAGTCAAGGACTGCTGGCATGTTCAGGGAAATCATATTAACTTCAAATCTGCTGAATTCCCCAGAACAAGAAGTGCAAACATTTCATATTTTAACTGTGGCAAGGTAGGTCACAAGTATGCTGAATGTTGGTCATCTGGTAATAAGAAACAAAATGTTCATGTAAACAACAGAACATTTAATGCTCAGTTTCATAGGTCTCATGCTGTTGTTGATATGCACTATAGGACCAGAAAATCTGCTGTTTCATGTAGATATTGTGGTAAATTTGGTCATTTCATGAATAATTGTTACCTGATGGAGTATGATAATAATGTTGCTAAGAAATTGTTCAGAACACCTGTCAGAGTTAACTCGGGACCCAAGGCTGTGTGGGTCTCTGCAGGATCAAATTGATTAACATGTTAAAGGTGTGCCTTGGAATGAAAAAGAGGGGTAAATAAACCAAGGCACTCAACAGGAAGACCCCAGGGTTCTGCTTTTCAGGTTTGTTCTGAATACTCATCTTAAATTCCATCATATAAAAGTGTGAACTTGAAATGATTGCATATCATGTTAACTCTATTGTGCATCATCTAACTGAATCTAATTGAAAATCTGAAATGCACATGGAAATAATTGTAGTTTATCTCTGAATGCATTACATATCTATGTCATGATGCATGATATGTCAAACTCCCTGCATGTTGTATTGCACTGATTTGCATGACCATCATGGTATATTAAATGGAACAGTGCTGAAGGGCAGATGGAGTATGTCTGGATGCTACTACCATGTGTGAGGTGGTCCTTGGACCAAGTCCTCCGCTTAGTACCATGGGTCAAGTCATATAGAGCAGTGTATTGCATATCATGTTGATCTGTTGGTGCTAAACTGAAGTTTTCTGAAATATGAATTGAACAATCATGCTTATGGTAGTTCTCTTCTGTCTAATTTGCATGAATCATATTTGAATGCAAAATTTGATATCATGTGATGTGCTTTCAATACATTTCATGCATACAGTCAGGGGGAGTCCAACTGTTTTTGATCAATGCATATCATAATAATCTGTCTGTGCTAAATTTATTTATCTTGAAAAGTTGATTGCTCTCGCATGATGCTATCTGAATAAAGAATGCTATGATATTTGAATAATCATCTTGCATAAATTGCATAAATTCAGGGGGAGTTTGTTGAGTCTTAAGTGTGTCACTGCATATAGACAGGGGGAGCATTATAATATTTTTGACACTGTTTGAAATTCTCACTGTCTACACTCTTTCAAATCATCAATTGACTTTCTAAACTATCCATCATCTGAATTCACACTTTCTTGAATTTGAGAATTTGGCTGCTAATCCTCAATCTGATGAAGGAGAGTTTCATTTTGTCTGACTGAAATTCAATCTCTGCTATTGGCTTTAAACTTTTATTCTCTCTTGCTGATTGACTTTTCCACCAGCTTATAATCATCCTTCATACATCTCTTAGCTGGTGTGACTGATTTGATTCTACTGTTGATTAGTTGGTCAGCAAAATTTATTGATCTGATCTGAGGAACTTAAGCTGCATGTCATGCAATTCAGTCTGAGAATTTTGTAGAAATTCCTATCATGTAGATTTAAGAATAACCACTGAATCAGACTGATATAAGAACTATGTATTCTCAGATTTGCATTTAAATATCTTGAAAATATCTGAATGATAAGATTTAATGAACTTTAACCACATGTGTCATGAGAACCTTAGACTCTCTCATCTGATATCTGAAAATTTGAAATCAATGCTACTTGGGTAGAGATACATAGAGTGAGTACTGTGGTTAAATATTAACTTGAGAAATGTTGACTAATTGAAAAATTGTGAATTCAGAGCAATGACTTGGTCACTGAGAAACTGAGTTCTTTATCAATGAAATAATGTAACTTATGTCATGAAGTGCCATAGTTATCTCTGGTAAAAATTTATTGAAAAACCTGACAGAGCAATGGCATATTTGTGTCAAGTAACTGGGGAGTATGGCCTCTAATTAAGGTGTCTCCTCACGTAAAAAGACATGTCTATTGCTAACTCTGGTCTCAATGTTGAGAGGCAATGACAGTTATCACACTGAGTAACTGGGTCACTTCACCTGAGACGTGTTGTGCCTCATGTAAAAAGGTGTTGATCAACCTAAATTGCTCAGGTAAAGTAAAATATGCTTCAAATGAAAATTTCATGCAAACTATGTCAACTCATGCTCCTGTAAAAAGTGTTTAATCTCAATACTAATCTGTGTAACTCTTAAAAGCAGTCATTGAGATTTTGTGTGTAAGATGAAGATGATTGGTCATGAGTGTTATCTGGTTATTTGGTTCACCTTTATTAAAACTTGATTTTAGATATGAATATTGAATTTAATTGATAAATCTGGTATACATCATAATTAAATCAGGTTGGTCAAGTTGCTAATTCATAACCCTCTATGATAAGAGAGTCTTTTCATGTTAAGACTTATTGTAGTTGTGCATGCCCTACAATCCCTCATGATCTGTTTCATATCTGACAACTTGTTCAACAGAAACTGTATTGTCAACTCCTTTCTTATCAGTTGACTGATTCCATCTGCATTTTTCTGACCATACAAATGTGAGGTGCCACTCCCATTATTACCTTGCTCACTTGCAGTCTTCTGAACTTCAGAATCCTTATGGTGGTGGACTTCAGATTGATTCATTGGTTAACCAGAGTTCATTCCTGCTCTTCAAGAGAAATTATGGGTCATCTACTTTTAAGGGGAGAGTAGTCAATCATGCATGTTGATAGGGGGAGAGCTGTTTTATTGTCATAAGGGGGAACTCCATTTCAATGAACATTGTTTCATTCTGTGTATTTGTGTGCTGAATTTTATCTCTCAAACCATCTCCTTTTTGCTTATGTCAAAGGGGGAGAATAGTTTGATGAGTCAGTGTGACTCATCATGTTGCCATCATCAAAAAGGGGGAGATTGTTATGCCCCTTGTGCTTTGATGATAATGTGGTGTTTTAATGATAGCAACATGAATGAGTCACCATATTATTTTGTTAAGAACATCACATTCAATGATAGCAACATGAATGCATATGACTGATCTATTCTGTGGAGAATGCATGAGTGTGCTATGTCTGATCTGTTCTGTGGAGAATGCATGAGTGTGCTAAGTCATGCAGTGTTCCATACTAAGTGCATAACTTGTTTTGTGCTTGATTTAAGGTCTGTGCATTGCTTCTCTGCTGATATGTTCAGTCTATAGTTCAGCAAGTCTATACATTGGACTTGAGCATATAGGAAGTTTGTACATCATCCAGTTGTTGCATGCGTCTGTTAAGAAGTCTGTACATTGCCTTGCTTCAGGCTGAGCAAGTCTATACATTGCATGAGCATAGTCAGAGCTCTCAAGTCTATACATTGGCAAGTCTGTACATTCGCCACCATACATTAAGTCTCAAAGTCTGTACAGCCTTTTGCATTGGACTTAAAGTCTATTCATCCGATTTTTCAGCTCATGGCTAAGTCTGTACAGCCAGTGCATATGTCAAGTCTATACACTCCTTATCTTTACCTACGTTCAGAACACCAAGTCTATACATTGGCTATCACATAAAGTCTATACATCCCTTGGCTAGAACTGTGCAAGTCTATACATCGCCTTGGGCATGGCCAACTCAATACATTGCTGCATTGCTCGCACAAGCAATGTCTATACATCGTGTTGCAAGCACGTTTTCAAGTCTGTACAGCCGGCGAGGTCCGTCTCACTCAGCGTCTCAAGTGGACTTGATGCCTTTACATCGTCCGTCTTACTTAACGTCTCATGATTCAAAGTCCATACATTCAGAGTCCAGCGTCTCATGCATCATCTTAGCAAGTCTGTACAGAGTCTGGCAGCGTCTTATGCATCGTCTCGACCAAGTCTGTACAGCCCGTTGTCGCAAGACTAAGTCTGTACACTCCCTGTAACGACCCGAGAATCCGATTACCGGGAAGGCCCGATAACCCGAGACTCGCACCGCCACCCACGAGCCCGAAGACTCGGAAGGGTTAAAAGGATGGTGTGGAGACTACACAAGTATCACAAACAATTGCAGAAATTAAACAGTTATAATATTAAGCAGGAAATAAATTAACATTTTACATGGTCCACAATAGAAATTAACAACAATAACAATAGTCCACGACTAGTACAGTGACAAGGAAGAAAAGTACATCTACACGGGGCATACCCCGGCTCTGACCTCTGGCACTACCTCTGGGCACCCGCAACACGCTGCACTCCTGACGCGCTCCCCGAAGGTGGCGCCTCACCTGAAACACGGTGAAAACACACAGGGAATGAGTCTCGGAACAAGACTCAGTAGGGATCACTCGGACCCTACCTCAAAAAATGAGGAACCACTACACTAGCAGTCGGAGAGTACCTCGGAAGGGAAAGCCCTGCACTCTACAAGACAAGACCCTACGGCACGCAAACCGATACACGTGCCACGGTAAGAAGACCAAAGCTCAAAGGTCGAACCGGTAAAACTTGAAGGTCGGAAACACACGACTGATAGTCTGTCACTCCGTACTCGACAGGAGTACCACCCACTAGAAGCATAGCCGGTAGCGTCCCCTGACGTCTTACACCGCATTGCAGGTGAACCGCCTGACGTGGTAGGTCCTACCCGAGACGCAGACACCGTACAAGTAACCACGAACAAGTAACTAGCTGGGGTCACGCCCGTCGACGTGGGTCCAACCGCCCCCAACCACGCGTGCACACATAGACCTTGCGTCACTAGGTCTGGTCCTCTGACCGGTTTTCCCCCGTAGCCGGACTCTGGCTACCGACGAGGGGCCTACGGTAACCGGTCCACAAACCGTCTCAAAGGTGAGTGCCCGTACACCACTCCCAGGTGAGACCAGCACCTCGTACTGGTGGGCTACGACTAGTGGAGGGTCACTGAAGGAGTAGACTCTCAAGTCACGGAAAATAACGTCGCAACTACAGGTACGAGGAACGCTCCTTGTACCCACGCTAACGCACGGTGACGCAAACCGAAGTCACCACCTCCCGGGACCCCACGGCACCCCCACGTGTAGCCCCCACATGATGCCCCGCATCAGTCGGACTACGGGTCAGCACAGGGATCGAGACTAGCTCGTCCGGGACTCAAGTTGGCAAGGAAAAGGAGTCGCGGTTACCGAAGGACCGCCTCCAGTGGTCGCGGTCGACCCAGGACCGCTACCACCTAGTCGCGGTCCTCCCGGGACCGCGACCACCCTGGTGCGCGAAACGTGAACGCGGTCGCTTGATGACTGTTTTCACCTGGTAGCGGTCTCCAGAAGACCGCGACCAGACTCCAACGGTCAAAAACCCATCTCGAAGACCGTGCTGGATCCCATGGTGAAAGCGGTCGCCCCCTGACCTGCCACCAGCAGTCACGGTCAGTCGCACGACCGCTACCGCCTGCCGACACAACGAGCCCCAACGGTCAAAAATCCTGGTGAAGGCGGTCCCCACCCGACCGCTACCAATGAACGCGGCCACTGGTAGACCGCTATCATCTCGGAAAATCGAGAACGGCGGGAAACGGCCAAAAACACCATCCACGCCCCCATACCTCCACCGGAGAGGGGGAAATCAAAGGGGAAGACCCCAGGGGACCCCTAGCATGCATCTAAGCCATCCAAACGTGAAATCGCGGGCTAAAACCATAGATCGGGCGAGCTCTCCCCAAATCATGGAAAACCCCAAGCATGCTCAAACAAGCCCCTCTCGGCCTCCCCGCGGCCTACAAACCACGGAAATGAACGGCAAGAGGCTAAGGAACGTCACCCTACCTCAATGGAGCGAATGCTCCACCGAATCACCCGCGAATCGTGAAGAATGCTTGAAGCTTCACGAACTCCCCACGCTTCCCACGCTTGCCGCACGCCCACGAGCTCGCCTCGCCGCCACCCACGCGTCCGCGCCGTCGCCCTGCCGCCGTCAACAGCCGGGGAGGGGCTCACCGCGTCCGAATGGGAGAGAGAGGGAGAGAGGAGGGCGGCCACGGTTGGGGAAGGAAGGAGGAAGAAGAAGAAGAAAGAGAAAGGAGAAAAGAAAAAAGAAAAGAAATAGGATTATATAAAAAATCCGATTTTTCGAAAAAATACCAAAAAAATAGAAAAATATATTTCCGGAATTCTCGGAACGCACCGATCGCAACGGTACCACTCGTGCCTGGGGGAACCGCCCGGTTCGCCCACAGCGAGCTTCCGAAGAGAAAGCCGAAACACACCGGGAATCGGAAAACACACACAGAAAAGCCGCGGAACGCCTCCGGGCCTCCGAAACGACTCCGGATCGCGCCGATCCGAACACGAAAGATGTCCGAAACGAAATTTCGACACAACAGAGTCGGACGCTCCCAAAACCAGATCCGGGACCCACGAAGAAGGATCCGAAAGGTCTGGGATATTACAGCCCTCCCCCCTTAAGGAATTTCGTCCTCGAAATTGAGAACAACCAAAGGGGAAAGAAGAGGAAGACTCACTCAAACAGATACGGGAACTACTGACGCATCTCATCCTCACGTTCCCACGAAGCCTCACCACTAGAGTGTCGTTGCCACACGACCTTTACCAAGGGAATAACCTTGTTCCGCAGGCGCTGCTCTCGCCTATCCTCCACGCGGATCAGAAACTCTGGGAGAGAAAGATCTGGAGTAACCTCAGGCCAAATAGAAAACTCGAGCACATGAGAGTCATCGGGCATATACTTCCGCAACATCGAGACGTGGAACACGTCGTGCACCAACGCCAACTCAGGAGGTAACTGCAACCGATAAGCAACCTCACTGATGCGCTCCACAATTGCGAAAGGACCAATATAGCGGGGACTCAGCTTCCCACGCCGTCCAAAACGCATCACCCCCTTCATCGGAGAAACTCTCAAGAACACATAATCGCCCACGGTGAACTCGAGGGGCTGCCTCCTACGGTCAGCATAGCTCTTCTGCCGACTCTGGACCGCCAACATGTTCTGACGAACCAGGTGCACAACATCCACACATTGCTGCACCAATTCCGGTCCCGTCAAAACACGCTCACCCACCTCAAGCCAATCAAGTGGAGTTCGACAAGGACTCCCGTAGAACGCCTCATAAGGAGCCATGCCGATGCTCGAATGATAGCTGTTGTTATAGGCAAACTCCACCAACAGTAGGTGATGAATCCAACTCCCCTGCCACTCCAGGCAGCAAAATCTCAGCATGTCCTCCAAAGTCTGAATGGTCCTCTCAGACTGACCATCTGACTGAGGATGATACGCCGAGCTAAATGCCAACTCCGTGCCAAGAGCTCGCTGGAAACTCCTCCAGAATCCAGAAGTGAAGCGCGGATCCCGGTCCGACACGATCGAAATGAGAACCCCATGCAACGGAACGATCCGCTCCACATACAAACGAGCCAACTTAGACACGCTCCAGCTGACCTTGACCGGTAACAACCGCGTCACCTTCGTCAGCCGATCCACCAACAACCAAATACTGTCCTGCCCACTCGGGGTCCTCGGCAACCCCACCACAAAATCCGTGGTCACATGGTCCCACTTCCAAGTAGGAACATCCAAGGGCTGGAGAGTACCTCCTGGTCGCTGATGCTCCGCCTTCACTTGCTGACAGATCAGACACCTGGCCACAAACTCTGCGACATCTCTCTTCATGCCAGGCCACCAGAACTGCCTCCGCAAGTTCCGATACATCTTCGTCGCACCCGGGTGTACAGTGTATCTGCTCCCATGAGCCTCGCGCAACACCGCACGATGAACCTGCTTCTCCGGTGGGACGTACAGCCTGCCACGAAACCTCGCAGCATCGTCCTCGCCGAGCTCTACGTCAGCCATCGCAAGAATCCGGGGTAACTCCGGGTCCGCATGCTGAGCCTCTGTCACCTGACGACGGATAGCAGGAGTGACAGTCAGACTCGCAAGCACTGCCAACCCTGGCTCTTGGGGAATCTTGAGCATGAAGGATACTTCAGGCACTTGTTCCCAGAGCCTCCACCTCCTCAGCATCAAGGTACTGACCGCAACCTTCCGACTCAAGGCATCGGCGACGATATTCATCCTGCCCGGCTGGTAAGACGGGGTGAAGTCATAGTCCTTCATGAACTCCATCCAACGCCTTTGTTTGAGGTTCAGATCTCTCTGCGAGAACACATACCTCAAACTCTGATGGTCAGTGAATACCTCGAACTTCTCGCCGTACAGATAATGCCTCTAGATCTTCAGCGCGAAGATCACTGTCGCCAACTCAAGGTCATGGGTGGGGTAGTTCTCCTCATGGGGCTTTAGCTGTCGAGATGCATAAGCCACCACTCTACCATGCTGCATCAAAACAGCACCCAATCCGACCCCGGAAGCATCTGTACACACCACGAAACCTCCCGATCCAGAAGGCAAGACCAAAATCGGAGCCGAGGTGAGCAATCTCTTCAGTTCCCTGAAACTCTGCTCACACTCCTCGGACCAGACGAAAGGCACATCCTTCCACGTGAGTCTAGTCATCGGGGTCGCAATGCGAGAAAAATCCTGGATAAACCGGCGATCATAACCCGCAAGGCCCAAGAAACTCCGGATCTCCGTCACCGACCTCGGCCTCGGCCACTGTATTACTGCCTCGACCTTGGCGGGGTCCACGGAAATGCCATCACCAGAAATCATGTGCCCCAAAAAGTGTATCTCGCTGAGCCAAAACTCGCACTTGCAGAGCTTCGCATACAACTGGTGATCTCATAACGTCTGCAGCACCACACCCAAATGGTACGCATGCTCCTCAGCAGACTGTGAATAAACAAGGATGTCATCCACGAAGATGACCACGAACTGGTCCAAATACGGATGAAACACCCTCTGCATCAAGTCCATGAAGCCTGCAGGGGCATTGGTGAGCCCGAACGGCATCACCAGAAACTCATAATGCCCGTACCTCGTACTGAATGCAGTCTTCTCCACATCGGACTCGCGAATTCTCAGCTGATAGTAACCGGACCGCAAATCAATCCCCGAGAACACTCGCGCAGACTGCAGCTGGTCGAACAAATCATCAATCCGCGGTAACGGATACTTGTTCTTAATGGTCACTTCATTCAGCTTCCGATAGTCAATGCACAACCGCAGACTACCATCCTTCTTCTTCACAAACAACACGGGCGCACCCCAAGGGGAAAAACTAGGACGAATATACCCCTTGGCCAACAGTTCCTGCAACTGCGCCCTCAACTCCCTCAACTCAGCGGGGGCCATACGGTAGGGAGCCTTCGCCAAAGGTCCCGTACCAGGTACAACCTCGATCACGAAATCGATCTCCCGCTGGGGAGGTAATCCAGGCAACTCCTCGGGAAAAACGTAGGGAAACTCGCACACCACCGCAATGTCCTCGACATCCGGCTCCATCCGGTCAGACACAACCACGGACGCGAGAAAACCCTGACAACCAGAATCAAGCAACCGATGGGCTTGAATAGCAGAGATAAGGAATAGCGAAGAGGCGGAACGGATACCTTGGAAATAGAAGGTCCTCTTGCTCAGATGCTGGAAGTAGACCCTCTTCATTCCACAATCCACCACCGCTCCATGGGTCTCGAGCCAATCCATGCCTAGAATCACATCATAATCCCGAAGCTGTAACGCATACAACCTGCCTGGCATACTCCGCCCATCGATCCAAACCGGAACCTGATCGAAGCAATACGGAGTGATCATAAAATCACCCGAAGGCAACTCCACTGCCAAATCACAGGACAACTGGGTCATTGGCTCCTCGACGCTCGACGCGAAATCCTCCGAAATAAACGAATGAGACGCGTCAGAATCAAATAAAACCCGAGCCGCACAACCCAAAATCTGAACGGTACCTTCCACGAGCTGCGACGCCACTGTCTCTGCCCTGGTCATGTGCGTGATCTGGTCCCGAGCCCTCTGCCTGCCTCCCACATTAGCTGACCTGGGTAGTGGCGGATACTGTCCCCGCTGCTGCTGCTGCCTCTGCTACTGGGGAACCTACTGCTGCTGAGGAAACTGCTGCTGCGGCGGTCTCTGAGGACAGTCACGCGCCATATGCCCTGGCTGGTCACACCGAAAACAGATGATCGGAGCCGTGCACTGCCTACCTGGGTGGGTCCCACCACACCGTGGACAAGGTCCTCGCGATCCACCCCCTGATCCCTGACGCTGCAAAGGAATCGGCTGCTGTACACTGCCTGATAAAGCCTGCCCCTGATCCTTGTGCTTCTTACGGAAACTCTTCTTCAAGAACTTCTTGACCTTCGAGCCGAAGGACGCAGATCCTGTCACAGAAGCTGCCGATGCCGGTACTCCTGAACCACCCGACGCAGACTGAAAGAAACCAAGCTGTTGGGTAGCCGACTGCTGGCTGCGACCTGACAAGGACTGCCCCTGGCTGATCGGTCCTCGAGTCCTCTGCATATCCATCTCCAAAGAAATCGCAACACGAGACGCCGTCTCTAGATCAGTGGCCCCGTTCGTAATCAAATGGTGCCTCAGCTCTAGCCTCAAGCCCTGCACAAACTGCGTGGTCCTCACCCTCTCATGCTCCATGATATGAGGTGCATACCGACCCAGCTCGACAAATCGGGCCCTGTAGTACAACACGGACATGTCACCCTGCACCAGCTCCAGAAACTCCCGCATCCGCTGCGTAGCAACAATATCTGGACAGTACGTACGCTCGAAAGCACTGACGAAGTCATCCCACTCGATCTGCTCAAGTGGACGAAGCTGAAAGGACGTCTTCCACTCGGAAGACCACCACCTCCGAGCCATACCCTGCAACTGGTTGTAGGTCAACACCACTCTGTCCTCGGCAGCACTCTTCGCAGAACTGAACACCCGCTCCATCTCATCGAGCCAATCGCGAGCCGCATCAGGGTCTGCCTGGCCGCTAAAGTAAGGTGGATGGAACTGCATGAAGTCCCTCACTGCTCGGCCTAGCCCACCCCTAGCTGACGGGCCCTCACCAGCTTCTCCGCCGAACTGCTGAGACATAAGCTGGTACATGCCACGGAAGAAATCCTCGGCCCCCGGAACTCTCGCAACATCCGCGGCCTCGGTAGCCCCCCGTGGTGCTCTACTATGCTCCTCCTGGTCCCTCTGGACCCCCTGCTGGATCACCTGACCTCCAGCCGACTGCCCCTGCTGAGAGCGAGAGCTCCTCCTCGGCGCCATCCTCGCTCTGAAGCAAAAGACAGAAAACACGAAAACGGCAAGGTTAAAACAAACGCGCGATGCCCAATGCCAGCGTCACCTGTACATCATTACTGTGGACTAGTGGACCACTACAATTATCTATGATTCTCATGTAATTCCACAACCGCGCTCTGATACCAACTGTAACGACCCGAGAATCCGATTACCGGGAAGGCCCGATAACCCGAGACTCGCACCGCCACCCACGAGTCCGAAGACTCGGAAGGGTTAAAAGGATGGTGTGGAGACTACACAAGTATCACAAACAATTGCAGAAATTAAACAGTTATAATATTAAGCAGGAAATAAATTAATATTTTACATGGTCCACAATAGAAATTAACAACAATAACAATAGTCCACGACTAGTACAGTGACAAGGAAGAAAAGTACAGCTACACGGGGCATACCCCGGCTCTGACCTCTGGCACTACCTCTGGGCACCCGCAACACGCTGCACTCCTGACGCGCTCCCCGAAGGTGGCGCCTCACCTGAAACATGGTGAAAACACGTAGGGAATGAGTCTCGAACAAGACTCAGTAGGGATCACTCGGACCCTACCTCGAAAAATGAGGAACCACTACACTAGCAGTCGGAGAGTACCTCAGAAGGGAAAGCCCTGCACTCTACAAGACAAGACCCTACGGCACGCAAACCGATACACGTGCCACGGTAAGAAGACCAAAGCTCAAAGGTCGAACCGGTAAAACCCGAAGGTCGGAAACATACGACTGACAGTCTGTCACTCCGTACTCGACAGGAGTACCACCCACTAGAAGCACAGCCGGTAGCGTCCCCTGACGTCTTACACCGCACCGCAGGTGAACAGCCTGACGTGGTAGGTCATACCCGAGGCGCAGACACCGTACAAGTAATCACGAACAAGTAACTAGCTGGGGTCACGCCTGTCGACGTGGGTCCAACCGCCCCCAACCACGCGTGCACACACAGACCTTGCGTCACTAGGTCTGGTCCTCTGACCGGTTTTCCCCCGTAGCCGGACTCTGGCTACCGACGAGGGGCCTACGGTAACCGGTCCACAAACCGTCTCAAAGGTGAGTGCCCGTACACCACTCCCAGGTGAGACCAGCACCTCGTACTGGTGGGCTACGACTAGTGGAGGGTCACTGAAGGAGTAGACTCTCAAGTCACGAAAAACAACGTCGCAACCACAAGTACGAGGAACGCTCCTTGTACCCACGCTAACGCACGGTGACCCAAACCGAAGTCACCACCTCCCGGGACCCCACGGCACCCCCACGTGTAGCCCCCACATGATGCCCCGCATCAGTCGGACTACGGGTCAGCACAGGGATCGAGACTAGCTCGTCCGGGACTCAAGTTGGCAAGGAATAGGAGTCGCGGTTACCGGAGGACCGCCTCCAGTGGTCGCGGTCGACCTAGGACCGCTACCACCTAGTCGCGGTCCTCCCGGGACCGCGACCACCCTGGTGCGCGAAACGTGAACGCGGTCGCTTGATGACCTTTTTCACCTGGTAGCGGTCTCCAGAAGACCGCGACCAGACTCCAACGGTCAAAAACCCGTCTCGAAGACCGTGCCGGACCCCATGGTGAAAGCGGTCGCCCCCTGACCGCCACCAGCAGTCGCGGTCAGTCGCACGACCGTGACCGCCTGCCGACAGAACGAGCCCCAACGGTCAAAAATCCTGGTGAAGGCGGTCCCCACCCGACCGCTACCAATGAACGCGGCCACTGGTAGACCGCTATCATCTCGGAAAACCGAGAACGGCGGGAAACGGCCAAAAACACCATCCACGCCCCCATACCTCCACCGGAGAGGGGAAATCAAAGGGGAAGACCCCTGGGGACCCCTAGCATGCATCTAAGCCATCCAAACGTGAAATCGCGGGCTAAAACCATAGATCGGGCGAGCTCTCCCCAAATCATGGAAAACCCCAAGCATGCTCAAACAAGCCCCTCTCGGCCTCCCCGCGGCCTACAAACCACAGAAATGAACCGCAAGAGGCTAAGGAACGTCACCCTACCTCAATGGAGCGAATGCTCCGCCGAATCACCCGCGAATCGTGAAGAACGCTTGAAACTTCACGAACTCCCCACGCTTCCCACGCTTGCCGCACGCCCACGAGCTTGCCTCGCCGCCACCCACGCGTCCGCGCCGTCGCCCTGCCGCCGTCAACAGCCGGGGAGGGGCTCACCGCGTTCGAATGGGAGAGAGAGGGAGAGAGGAGGGCGGCCACGGTTGGGGAAGGAAGGAGGAAGAAGAAGAAGAAAGAGAAAGGAGAAAAGAAAAAAGAAAAGAAATAGGATTATATAGAAAATCCGATTTTTCAGAAAAATACCGAATAATAGAAAAATATATTTCTGAAATCCTCGGAACGCACCGATCGCAACGGTACCACTCGTGCCTGGGGGAACCGCCCGGTTCGCCCACAGCGAGCTTCCGAAGAGAAAGCCGAAACACACATCGGGAATCGGAAAACACACACGGAAAAGTCACGGAACGCCTCCGGGCCTCCGAAACGACTCCGGATCGCGCCGATCCGAACACGAAAGATGTCTGAAATGAAATTTCGGACACAAAAGAGCCGGACGCTCTGAAAATCAGATCCGGGACCCACGAAGAAGGATCTGAAAGGTCCGGGATATTACACTCCCTGTGCTTCCTTGTGTTTCAAGTCTGTACAGAGTTTGCCTTGCCTCGCCCTGCATACATATCCAAGTCTCTACAGCCAGTGTCTACGTTACCTTGCATTTCAGCAAGTCCACACATTGTGAAAGTCCATACATTCGTTTGCCTTGCATTACATCAAGTCTGCACATTCATTGCTAAAGTCTGTACAGCCCTTGCTCAGGCTAAGTGTGTACAGAGTACTGTTGCATCACATGGACATTTCGTCAAGTCTATACATTTGCTGCATGCCTGCACATCAGTCAAGTCTATGCATTGATCTGTGCATCACTATACTCAAGACACTAAGTCTGTACATTCCTTAGCGTCTTGTGCATGCATTGTTTAGCAAGTCTGTACATCGCTCACTTGCATGTTCACGAAGTCTGCACATTGTGTGCTGCATGCTCATCAAGTCCATACACTGTCTAGTCTGCACAAGTCTGCAAGTCTATACATTGGCTGCTGAATGCTCTTCAAGTCTACACATTACAGCTTGTGGGTCATTCGTCTAAGTCTGTACAGCATGTTCCTCATACAAGTCTGTACATGCATTAACTGTGAGCATGGCATAGTCTGTACATTATCTTTGCTGCACGCATGACTAAGTCTATACATTGTGCATTGCTCAAAGCAGAGTCTGCACACTCATTGTCAGCAAATTTGAACATTGATGTAGCACGCATGCAGAGTCTATACACTCATAACCTTAGCCATTGCATTCTGTGCTTCAAGCATTCACAAAGTCTGTACATGCTTTAGCTTTGCATTCACAACGTGAAGTCTGTACATGCTTTGTCTTCGCATTGCAAAGTCTACACACTGCATTACCTTCATAAAGTCTGTACAAGCTGTTAGACTTAAACTGATATTCTTTCGTCTGTCTGACAGGGACCCTTTGCTAAGCTTAATGAAGGCACGTGATCCAAGGTTGGCACCTGACACGTGATCCGAGGCTGGAAGGGCTGACAGGATGCTGCCACGTGGTCCAAGCCTCTGGGCGGGAAATGTGGAAGCCACACGCCCTATCTGCTTCTTGCTGCTCTATATATATGAAGTCTCTTCCATCAGAAGAAGGTAGATCTAGTGAAGCAGAGGAGAGCCTGCATGATCCAGTAAGACAGAGAAGAAGAAGAAGAGGAAAGAAAAAGAGAGTGAGAGATCGAGAGCAGAGAAGAAGAAGAAAAAGAAAGAGAAAGAGAGAGCATGAGTTGAGAAGAAGAAAGAGAAAGACAGATAGAGAGAGGAAGAGGAGCTTACCTGAAGATCGTTCATATTGGAAGTTGGATCAGATCCACTCCAGTCAACTCTTTTGAGAGCCATATTGTTTGTGCTTCATTTACAGCTTTCGGTCGCTGTTTGTTCTATCTTCTTGTTTTCTTTTATACCCTTTCTTCAAGCTGTTTGTCAGCGGAGCAAGCTGTGTTGCTCAGCATTTGCAGTGGAGGATTCCACTGGACGGCTAAGCTGTATTGCCCAGTGGTTTTGCAGAGGAGGACTCCTCTGGACAGCAAGCTGTGAGGCTCAACAGGCGAGGTGGATACCTCGGACAGCAAGCTGTGAGGCTCAGCGGTTTGTAGGCAAGCTGTGATGCCCAGCAGTTCAAGCTGTGAGTCAGCAGTAATCCACACTCGGGTTGAGTGTGGGGTGGATGTAGGTCTGCAGGACCGAACCACCTAAAAATCCTCTTATCTTCTGTGGTTTGATTTCTTACTTGCTTCCACTAGATGAATGCATAGGGGCGATATGGTTTGATTTTCTATATGTGTTCATCTCATTGCTGCGCACATTAGATGTTTGCTTAGGATCGTGTGAGGGTCAATTCAATTGTGTTGTCTTGCCAAGATCCTTCTAAGTATTCTCAGAATATCTCTGCAACAGTTTTTAATTCCGCTGTTCTGATTGCATTAGATTTAATTTGAGCGAAGTTTTTAAAGGGGAGATTCATTCACCCCCCCTTTGAATCCATAGCACCGAACCCAACAAGGGTACCTACGGAGAAGCCTCCTATGCTAGAGAAGAGGGGTAAGCCCTCAGGCCAACAAAGGGCTTCACTGGTAGAAGGCTTGCACGAGGAAAACTAGGTCAGTAGCCTTGGCCACCTGCGCTCGGAAGAAGGACCAGCAAGGTCCACCCGTTACAGGGAACCAGCAGGCCTACTCAAGTTAACGGGCGGCGGCGGTACTACGAGGCCAACACATTAGGAAGGCCGCCCCGGCGTACTGGCCATGGCGAACAAGGCCCCGCTGCTCCGGATGCCACCAGTGCCTCCCTTGAAAGGAGGGGTTGTCTTGTGCCTCGCCACGGACAGCGTGCGATAGAGAGACGTGCTGGCCATGCCTCCAAACTGAGGAGCCCACCGCCGTCATCCAAGCCGCACGACCGCGACTACCGAGTGGAAGAATGGAAAACATATTCCACCCTTCCTTACGATCCTTCCTACCAGAAAGTAGGAAGATGTTCCAGCAACGAGGAGCACCTCACCGAGCACCTACAAGGTGCAAACAACAGTTACATACCATAAAGACAAGCAAAGGAAGCTGGCTGAAAAGTAGAAAGTGGCATTACCCTAGCACTTCTCGACCCTTCAAGGACGGATCCTATCCGGCTCAAGTAGCAGGACTCCCCTGCCGGTGTACAAATGGTCGACCTTCTCCAAGGCCTCCCGCCAGCCATCCAGGTACCCGAGCCTATATTACTCAGATGCCGGGCCACCCTCTCCAGGCGCAGGCCACGGCCGCCACGGTACCGGCGCTGGATTTCCCCGAAGGACCAATGGTTGACGACGAGCTTGCAGAAACTCATCATCTGACGAAGTACCAGACTCTCATGAGGACATTCTCCAAGAAGGCTACCTACAAAGGCTCTCTATTGCAGAAGCTGATTGCTGTAATGCAGCGAAAGTCACCATTTATAGGAAATGCGATGTCCCCAGGAGGGTGAGGACTCTTACCGTCTCAATAAAATTCGTGGAAATCGAAGCGACGGATCCCGAAAGTCGCGCTGCTTCGGAAGCCCTCATCGAGGACGCTGTTTCGTATCCCCAGAGGATCTCGCGACGGTTTAGGAAGAAGGAAATACACGGAAGAAATCTCAAGATTTATAGATAAAAGGAAGGTTTTCATTCCAAAAAAGAAGAAATTACAAAAAAAAGAGGCTACTGCCTCGGAAAGTGCAGAAAAGAGGAAGGAAAAGATAACTAGGGGCATCCCCTCAAGGACCTGCCCCGGTTACATCATCACGTGCCTTGGGCTCAGCAGGCGCACGCACAGCAGCAGCACTACGACGAGGTGGCTCGTCACTCAAGTCCACCACAGCAACCTCCACGAGTGCTCGCTCACCCGCACTCGACACCGGTCACTTGGTGCCCGCCTCTACGAGGTCAGGCCCCTCTTCTTCGTCTTCGGCCCCCGAGCGGCACGGATTCGAAGGAGGAGAGAGGATCGAGGCCTCAAGGTCGAAGTGCTTAGCTGTGGCCCTCACGGCGGCACTCCAGCCCTCCCGGAAGCCGCGGTCACATGCCGGCCCGTAGTACTCCAAGGCCGCCTCCGTCAGCTCGGCACGATAAGCCGAGGAGGGGCGAAAGGCCTCCATAGCCTCTTCACCCGCCGAGGTCACAGACATACGCAGCCTAGCGAGCTCCGCCTCGATCTCCTGGCCGCAGGCCCCCATGGCTCGAGCTTCCGTTTCCAGCTTGGCCGCCCACTCTCCAGCCTCGTCGGCCCGCGTCCGGAAAGAGTCTCGGTCGCGCTCCATGACCGCCAGGGCCTACTCCAGCTGAGACAACTGCCCCCGAAGTCCGGTGTTCGCAGCCTCGGACTCCTTCAAACGCACTTCGGCCCCCGCCTGAAGGGCCCGGCTGGCCTCCAGCTCACGCACATCGTCCAAGAAACGGTGCCTCCACAATCCAAAGGCGCTGATGACCAGGCACACGCTCTTCACGGCAATGGCCGTCAGCTCGTCCACAATGCCAGGACCCAGCTCCCCAACGTGCTCATGCCAGCGAGCACTCCGCATCATGAGGTCGACAATACCCGGGACATCGGGCATCCCCGCCGGAGAGTCCTCGGGCCGCGAGGACTAGCCACGCGGAGGGACCCTATGCGGAGGGGGAGGATCAACCTCGACAGCAGCAGGGGCCTTGCCCCTTTTGCGCCTCCAGCTATCGGAGGCAGACGTCGGATTAGCAGCCGCCGGCGCTACCGACGACGATAGGAGAACACTGGGGGGAGGTGCCCCAGGCGAGGGTGGGACCCAGCTATTAACCGGGGTCGAATCCCTCCCCCGCTTCCTCGACCGGCGGTGACTGTCAATCTCCGCCAACTCATCCTCGGTCAGATAGGCCCGACCACCGCCAGCCATGGCAGACTCCTCGCCGGGTACGCTGGGAGCGGCTTCGGGGAAACTCTGTCGAAGACTAGGCCATCCACTGGCCACCGACACCTCGGGCGAACGCGCCATAGGAATGCCAACAGGGGCCGGATACTGCAACCTCCCCGGGGCAAAAGCAACCTGGGCTGGGGGGGCAACAACCGACACCTAGTTGGTTCCCGGAGCAACGTGATCCACGGGGCGAGGAGCGAGCAGCGGCAGCCAGACGATCTCAGGGGTCCAACCCAGCGCTTCAGCCGCCCCTGAAAAGGCAAAGACGAGGTTAGTCAAGTATCAGCCGCTACTGCCACATCCCTACGGGGGCACAAGAACAGTACCCTGTGGCAATAGGGGACACAACCCTGGCTCTCGAAGCAGCGCCGGGGTCAAGACGTGGTCTGCATCGACTAGAGGGTACCGGGAAACCGCCTTTAGATCTCGGCGGCCCTCAGCGCTGAGGGGAGGCTTCGAATCACGCCAAGGGCGAGGGAAGCCACCCCGCATCCAACCATCAGAGGCTCTTTCCCAGTCCTTCGACTTGATCAGATATACGTACCGCTCTGCCCATCCCTTACGGTTGGACGCAGTACGAGTGTGACGACCCGGATCCGAGTGCCGGAAAGGAACCTGCACGTCTCGAATCTCGGCCCACCAACTCACGAGCCCGAAGACTCGGAAGGGTAAAAAGGGATGGTGTGGGAGTACAAGAGAAGCTGAAGCAACTGCAGAGATAGCACAATAATCTAAAATAAAATGCACAGCATAATATAAATAAATAAACTGCAACAAGGTCCACATAGTCTCATGTCCAAATAAAGTATAGTCAACAGAAAGAAAAGTACAACTACACGGGGCATCCCCCGGCTCTGGCAGACTGGCGACTAACCTTGGCTAGAAGAACCACATTGAAACTCGGCCGCACCTCTCGATGACCCCGCCTCACCTGAAAAGCAGGGGTGAGCCTCATTTCATTGGCCCAGTAGGGATCCCCCGGACCCCCACCGCTCAACGAGAAAAACGGTTGTAAGGCGCGAGCAACCACGGAAGGTAACACCACCTAGCAGAAGTACGGTAGAACCACACGCTGAAGCAGATAAACGGAAAAGCCGCCTGCTCTACAGTACCAGACCATAAAACCTCGGTCTGACAAAACTCGAGTCTATACCTGTCAGCAAACAGGAGCACCACCCACTAGAAGAACGACCGGATGCGTCCCCAGACGTCTTACACCACGTCACAAGTGTCTAGCTACAACGCCCCGGGCGCGAGACTCAGACACACACAGTAACCAGTACTACAAAACAAGGACTAGCTGAGGTCACGCTCGTCAGCGCGGGTTCGAAACCTTCAGCCCCGTATGCACACTCAGACCATACGCCCTAGGCCTGTCCTCTAGCTGGTAATTCCCCCTAAGCTCGGACTCGGCTGTACGCGGGGGCCCTACGGTAACCAGCCTACTCACCGTCTCTCTCGAGTCAGCCGCTCCACCACTCCCGGATGGGTCAGCTCCGCGTGCCGTAAGAAGGCTACGACTAGTGGACGTGTCACCGGAGGTGAGACTCGACTCACGGAAACCACCGACTAACACACTAACACAGACTCTCGGTAACCAAAATGGTAGGTACGAATGCCGGGGACACGCATGAGGTCCAGCCGTCCCTCAAGTCATGCGGCACCCCTACCGAGGTAACTGATTCTCCGGGGACCCCCGGGCGCCCCAGTGGCTCTCACTGGGTGCTCACGGCAACCCTCGGGCCACACGCCACAACCGGATCTGAGACTCGGTCCACCGGAGGTACAATTACCGAAAGGAAACGCGGCTCGGGGAGGGGGATTAACGCGCTAGGGACCCAGGGCGTGACACTGTCGCGCTTTGGTCCCCTGGCGCGACCTCTGAAGAATGCGCTAGCAGAAGCTAGCGCGTTCTCCAAGAAGGTGCTAGCCTAAGCTAGCGCATTCATCACTAGGAAAGGCTAGCGCGTTCTTCAAGAACGCGCTACCTGCCCCAGGCGCGACATGAACCGCCAAATTGTTCGTCTTCTCGGACGAACGCGCTCGGACGACACAGCGTGTTCAAACAGAACGCGCCCCTGGTACCTAGCGTGACAACGGGCCGAGCCCGGTGTTGGCACCTAAAATATGATCGTCGGCAACCAAGCCATAAGGACGAATGACCCGGCCCACCGAAGTACGGAAGCCGATGAAGATCAACATATTGAAGACTTCTCAAGCTGCCAGAGCCTCGAGTCACTCCGTATGGATACGGGGACTTCACCTCAGGAGAGCCGAGACGAATCCAACAACCAACCGGCGGTGCAACCAAGCCTGCGCAATGAATCGGCATCGACATTGTCGTGCTGCATCCACTACACCCGTTGTCCGACCAAGGTCGACGGTCTACCCGGTGGCTACCCACCTCATGAAAGGCTCTCCCGAGGATAAAGGAGTCCCCCCGGCTTCCCGAAACTGAGAACCGAAAGCTATGACGGCGGAAGATCCCGATCATTCGGCATGGGCACGGCTTCCCGTCAAGATGGGCCCACTGGTGGCCGAATGATCGCCCGGCTCAGGCGGAACTATCTCCCGGCTATCTAACCTCCTAGAAAGCTCTGAGTACGAGCCAGGCCGGACCAACAGCATGGAGCATAGAGTCGAGGGCCGTGCCGGTAGAAAGCCCGTACGATCGAGATGAAGCTATCCAGAACCTCGAGAATGGCCGTACGCCAATCTAGGAGCTTCGACAGATCATATCGTCGAAGTCTTAGTGAGCAGTGGCAGAGTACATGTTCACGATGGCCCCGAGTTCATCGACTGGCTCAAGCGTACGAAGGGCATTAGTCCGGCGTGCCCCTTACTCAATGCCTTTATCCCGGTGCACCTCTTATCTCCATTCCTTATCCCCGGCGCGTCCCTACCTTCAGCCCTCTTCCCGGCGCGCCAGTTACCCTATCGAATGGCACCTTGAACCGGGGCGATAAGTTGATGAAGACTTCCCCGGCGCGCCAAAAGCTCACGCCGGATGAAGAGCCTCCAACCTGTTATATATAGAGGGAGCTTCGATTTAAGAAGAGAGAGGCCGGGAAGAAAGAAAGAAAAGGGGGAGAGAGCTTTCCGAGGGAAAAGGAGTTCTATCCCAGTGTTCTTCGGCGGCCGCCTTCCCCTGTTCCGATCGAAGCCTTCCGGAGTCGGAGAAGAAGGAGGGGGCCGATACTCTATTTTTTTTTTTAAAAGCAGGTGGGCACCAGTACCTGTCTTCCTCGATCTTCCGTAGGTTCTTCTCTCTCGCGGGTTTCCGTCCACCATTTGTAAGCAGAGAGGGGAGGGATGGCAATGATATGAGCCGACCCCTCTGTAGACACGCCATTCTTGACGTCTCTTGAGAAAGTCTCATATTACTATACAACGCCCCGCAACGGCTTACGCATTTTGAATCACTCGAGTGCTTCCTTTTCTTGGATCTTCTTCTGCCTTTTTCGGCAACCGGAATCGTTTCGTCACGGCATTCGGACGGCATCAACACCCGTCGGACGCATCAGAAGGTTCCGGAACCCAGAAGGTTCTGCCGGGCGGCCGCCGTTTGAGGACCCGGGTCGATTTTAATGGGGGCGTCCAGGCCCCTGGACGCCCCCATATTTTTAATTTCTTTTTTATTTATTTATTTTCTCAGGGCCCTAAACAAAATAAAAAATATATATATTGATGGAGGCGTCCAGGCCTCTGGACGCCTCCAAAAAAAATAATAATAATAAAAATCTTTTTGGCATATAAAACACAAAAAAATAAAATAAAAAAATACATATTAATGGAGGCGTCCAGGCCCCTGGACGCCTCCATAAAAAACAAATATAAAAATTCAAAATGCCAGCCCTGTCATAAAAGACAAAAAAATAATAAAAATATATATATTTTGGAGGCGTCCAGGCCCCTGGACGCCTCCATAAACTCCCTCACGGGCGCCGCCCACCGAACGACGGTTTGTCGTGTGTGAAAAAGCCAAATTTAGAGACGTCCAGCTGACTGGACGCGCCCATTTCTGAATCACGAGGCGCCGCTCACAAAACCACGCGTTGTGCCAAACCGCGTGCGGCCGTCGTCGGTTTTCGGTGGACCTGTTAGAGGCGTCCGGGACCTTGGACGCCCCCATAAAAGTATTCTAAAAAAATCAATAAAAATAGAATAAAATATTATTTCGGCCCTGATGGAGGTGTCCAGGGTCCTGGACGCCTCCACCTTCCGGAACTCTATAAATAGAGGCCCACCCCTCAGTTCTAAGAGAGCTAAGCAGTGATCCGATAGGCTGCCGGAGCCCAGAGGCTACGGAGTCATTTTTCTAACCCGTGGGTTCTTTTGTAGGTGGAGGTTCTGCCGGCTTCTCGGGTGCCCACGCTCGCGAGAGGAAGGTCGTCTTCATCCACCGCGCTTCCACGTCGTCCCCACGCTGCCGGAGCTCCGCCGGATTTCACCCTCGGCTCATCCAATAAGCCTTTTCTTCCCCTTTTTCTCCATAGTCCTTTACATTCATCATATTGCATCATCTATCCCCCTTCACAAGGGGGCCTCTTCTCTTATACTTCTTACATCCATCATCTCATTTTCCTCCTACTCGAGTCCGAGAGGGGTTTAAAAGATAACACCAACCAGGTGTGTGTCTTGCCATCATTTCGTTATTTTTATCGCAAGGATTCGAATACTACACCTCCATCTTTCTAATCCACTTGTCATTTATTTGTCGTTGTCTTGCAAGGGTACCCGAGGAAAGCCCTCTCCGTCGGCCGGCCGGAAGGAGAGGAAGAAGCAACCCGCCATCTCCCGCTCTTGAGGTAGGCGCGATCACCTTCTTATTTTGGGGTCTTTTGGCCCCTGGCGATCACATCTTATCATCGAGGCCGCGGCGAGTCACTTCCCCAATGGCCGTTTAAATTTCTGTTTCCTATATTCTCTTATATATTTTGTTATATATTCTGCTTATATCATCGAGGCCGCGGCGAGTCACTTCCCCAATGGCCGTTTAATTTTCTATTCCTATAATCTCTTTATGCTTTGTTATATTCTGCTTATATCATCGAGGCCGCGGCGAGTCACATCCCCAATGGCCGTTTAAATTTCCGTTCTTATATTCTCTTTATATTCTGTTATATTCTGCTCATATCATCGAGGCCGCGGCGAGTCACTTCCCCAATGGCCGTTTAAATTTCTGTTCTCATATTTTCTCTATATTCTGTTATATTCTGTTCATATTCTCGAGGCCGCGGCGAGTAACTTCCCCAATGGCCGTTTCAATTCTTGTTATTTAATTTTTGCATCATTCCCGTCCCCCCGAGGTCGCGGCGAGTCACTTCCCGCTATGGCCGTTTAATCCCCATATTTTGCTATATCATACTTGTCCCGCTCGCCCCGCCGGAGCAATCTCCCGTGGTGGCCCCTTCTCTCTTTCCTCTCATCTCTGTGTTGCAGCAAACAAAACAAACAAAAAAGAAGGAGCCCGCGCGCTCTCCGCTTCTTCCTCTTCCCCGCTCTTCTCCGAACCGCGTGACGTCGCTCACAGATTGGCGATCACGGTGGGACGTCTACTGCTTCCTCTCGGCTACCCTTGCAAGTTCGGCACCACCCGTGCCTCTCCACCTTGGCGCCCACGCGCACCCCCGTTGTGCTCACGGCAGCACCGTCAGTTCTGATTGGTTCTTTGTTTATTACATGTTTGTTATTTCTGTTGTTTTCCCACTCCATATATCTGTCAGCATTCCATTGCATACATCCATTCCTCTTTTCTATCCTTTTTTTCATTTTTTTTTGAGGATCACCCTTTCCCGGTGAAGGAAGGACTCTCCGTTTGGGAATTCCTCTCAACGAACTAGAATCTCCTACACTGGGACCTCCGTAAGTCCCCGACATCGAAGAATCTCCTCTTCGTTCACTGGGCTGGTTGTACCATTGAAGTTCCCCGGAGTTAGTCATTTCGTTCGTGGTGAGACGAGAGACCCTAGCTGACACGGCGGTGAAACAAAAATAAACTAGGGTCCATATCTTGTGTGAACTTCGGATCTCGCTAAAAACACACAAAAAAATCATCAAAATCAAAACAAAAAAAAGGGCGTAAAGGCATCCACTTGTTTGATAATCTCTGCTACCTACTTGCTAGTGTATGTTTTTGCGTTCTGGGAAAACTGTGAGCATGTCTCACGAGTCTTCTGAGGAGAACCACCCTAGTCGTGGTTTGACAGCCGACCCGCGAGTCTATGCTATGGACTCGGGTCCTTCTCATGACCCCTCGCATGAGGTGCATGTTACTGCCGGGAACACGTCCCCGCCACAGGATATCACTTCCTTACTGGGCGTCCTCGCCAACACGGAGCTTACCTCTGAACAGCTCCGGGCCTTCCAGGCCATTCTAAAGGGGAAATCTGTTTCCCCCACGCCCCAGGAATCAACTCCGGCCATCGCACCTCTCCACGAGTCCGTGCAGGCCATTCCATCTCCTTCATTGGCGCAAGCCATCCAGTCTCCCTCGCTTCAAGGACAAGCGAGCCAACAACCTCCCTCATTCCAATTCCCGTCACAATCTCAAACTCCCGGTGTTCCTCACACACCGTTTCAGCCAGGGCCAACTGTCGGTGGTCCGACAGTTCCCTCTCATTCCGGGTTTCCCCCTCAAGTCTCCGGGAGACAGTTTCTCCCCCAGTGGCAAGTGCCACCTTCACCCCCAGAGGAGCTCGCCCAATCGCTCCTCAATAGATTCAATCGCATGGACGAGCAGTTTCAAAATCTGAGAAGAATGGTGGACGTGAAAGCCACCCCGGAGGTTGCTTTGCCAATCCTTCCGGTCATTCATCTTCCTCCCTCCGAAATGCCCACGTACCGCAGATACAATGGTACCGGCAACCCCTTCATTCACCTCAAGGACTTCATGTATGAGTCCTCCTATTGGCAAAACGATCAGAGGTCCCTGGCATACCTCTTTCGGAGATCATTGGATGGTCCCGCGCTTGAGTGGTTCTATTCTCTGGAGCCCCGCGAGGCCGAGAATTTTGAAATAGTGCAGAGAAGGTTCTTGCAGAAATATAGGGATAGGGTCGGTCCCTCACTCTCCATTACCGACCTAGTGGCCGAAAAGATGAAACCCGACGAGGATTTTGTCCGATATGCTGATAGATGGAGGTCTCTGGCGGAAAGAATAAGGGATACCCTCTCCGAGCCCGAACAAGTGAAAATGATTGTGTCCAATGCAACCCCACAGTTCAGACATGTCCTGGCCATGAATAAACTCACTACAATGGAGGAGCTCTATGAAAGAGCCCGATACATCCAAACCCAGCTAAAAGACTCCCCCATTATGAATATGTTTGAGTCGCCGAAGCCCAAAGTGGTCAGAAAGACAGGCGCTGGTGTCCCGGGCGGAGCCACAGAAGGGGTCGTGACAAATGAGCAAGTCAGTGCGGTCAACAATGCCAACTATGCAGTCAACCCAAGGCCTCCACAAATGCCCCGACTACCCCTTCAACCAGGTCCTTTCCCTCTCCGTCCTCCACCCCAAAATAATCCACCCCAGGATAATATGCCTCCATTACGCCAACCCCACCAACAACAACCACAACCTCAACAACAACAACCACCGCTTCAGTACAACCAAGTTCCACCTCCAGGGAACTATGGTCCCCAACATCAACAAAGGAGGCCGCTCGGTCCCAAGAGAGCCTACTATCCACCATTGCCAGAAACTTTAACAGACATTTTTAATGCCCTCATGGCATCAAACCAACTCGCCTTACCCAGAGAAAGGCTCATGTGGCCCCCCAATGTGGATACCTCCAAATACTGTGTTTACCACAGGCAGCCGGGACACACAGTAGATTACTGCTTCCATTTCAAAGATTACATACATGATATGAACGATGAACATCAAATAGATTGGGATGAGATGAGACGATACGTCGCCGCTCTCAAGGCTAGGAGACCTCCTCAGAGGCCACAGCAGCAGTTACAACAGCAGCAGCAGCAGCAACCACAACAACAACAGCAGCATCAGCAGGCCCCACAACAACAGCCCGACATGGGCATAATCCAGAATCCACTACCGGAGCACCAACAGCCCAATCATCAGGTTAACCCCATCTCCTCCTTCCCGGAAGTCGGGAGAGAGCAGGTGTGGCACCAGGAAAGTACCTCCATCCTTTATACCTCCAACCCTATCGTCATGCAACCCCCTCACCTTGCCCGGGTAGCACCTCTCTCTCATCAACCCGCATCGGTATCGCCTTCACCATTTCCACTACCATTACGCCCTCTCATCCGCACCCCGACCTCCTATCAACCGACACTTTCTACTACGCCTTCACACCCTCTCACCTTCTCCCACTCCCCCACTTCACCATCCACCTCTACCACATTTACCCCTACGCCTTCTAAACCCCTTATCATCCGTCCACCATACATAACCCCGTCTTTCTCCACCACATCACCACTAATGCCTTCAAAACCACTCATCACCCACCATCCGCCTCAAAACCTTTACCCGTTTCAAACCTTACCTCCACCTCCACCTTCCAAACCCCTTATCCTTCATAATCCGCGCGATATCCCCTCTACCTCCTCCATGCCTCCACCTAACAAACCCCTCATCAGAATCCCTGCTCCCGTCATCACCCCTGCTTCATCAACCATTCCTCCACTACTACCCCTCAAACCCCTGTTAAAACCCACTGCTACCCCCACAGAGGTACAAAAGCCGCAGGCAATGGTGCTCCGGAGTGGAAGAATTTTCCACAGGGTTTTCCCCCACAACAGTTAGAATCCCGAGCAATCTCAGCCAGAGAAGGATGATGCAGAACAACCAGAAAGAGCTATCCCTGGAACACAGTATGATCTACTAAAACACTTGGACAAGACGCCTGCCCGGATCTCCATCCTAGAGCTACTTCAAAGATCCACATCCCACCAGGCGGCCTTGATGGAATATCTTCAAAAAGTCATGGTTAATGAAGACCTCCCCGTGGAGAAGATTTCAACCGTCCTGACCCCAACAGACACACAACCGGCCATCATGTTCCACAACTACGAGCTCGCTCCCAAGGAGGCTCGGAAATATGCACTGTGCATTTCAATAAAAATTAATGGGGTATCCATAAACCCGTGTCTTGTGGACACGGGTGCGTCCATAAATGTGATCTCCATGAGCACTCTTCAGTTGTGTGGGATCGACGAGGAACAAATAAGACCTTCCTCGATCACGGTCACGGCCTATGACAATAGCAAAAGGCCGCCGCAGGGGATGATTATTCTGAAGGCAGAACTAGGCCCCATGTCAATTCCCACGGAATTCCATGTCCTCGACATGGACCCCACATTCAAGGCTATACTGGGTCGACCTTACATCGAAGCCATGGACGCTGTGCCTTCCACCAACCATCAATGCCTGAAGTTTCCTTACAATGGGAGAATTATTAAAGTGGTCAGTACACCTGTCCTTCACACAGTGGATGCTATCAACACCTCTCTGCCATCTGTTTGGCCGTCTCATCGGCCCATATTGTCACTGCTGGATGTACGTGATCCATCTCGCATTCCACTAACACCAAAGGAGCCGGTCAGGGCAACCACAACATCATGTCTCCCTCTTCACTCCAAAGGTTGGGAGATTATGAGGAACATCGGCTATCAACAAGGAAAAGGGCTGGGCGCACAGTTACAGGGAATGCTCAAACCGCCAAAGGAAATTAGGCCGAACCGCAGGTTTGGCCTAGGCTTCAAAGGACCATTCAAGGCGGATTGGAAGCCCCTCACATGGACTCTATCAAACCACTTCAATAGAGGGCCCGTTGTTCAGATGGGAGATCACCCACGAGAAGCATATGGGGAATCACATGCTGTATATTTTGCTGAAAAATGTCCGAGGATCACCAAAAGAGGCAAGATCAAAGATCCGGAATGCGAGTGGAATAAATGGTTCGACATACGGGACATTTCTGTTGCACTGGAAAGGATGTTCTCGTCCCCACAGCTTGAAGGACCACCATTGATCTCCGAGATACCAGAGAACATTGCCACTCTTGCCAAGGTTCCAAACTATCCTCGTCCTCGCCAGAAGGACTCTGTCATCGACGGATCTTCATCTGTCCTCAACATTGCCATCGACGGTTCATTAGCCGCCATCCTCTCCATCCACTCGTCTCAGCCTTTGCTGATATCTTCCTCCTGGGCCAGACAATTGTCTGATGATCTTCCCAGGTCCCCTTCTTTGCTTACATACCTACGCGGGCTTTTCAACCCGCGCCAGGCCTTCAACCATGATCTGCTCTACGAGCCCCACAATCCTCTAGCCATAACCACTTTCCTCTCTCCTCCAATCTCTTTTCACTGCTTTGTCATTAAAAATGAAAACGAAAAAAAAACGTCAATTTTCAAACTCTCCAACAACACATCTTCGTTGAGGAAACCTCCTACATCTCCCACGGGTGCGTACCGCCTTGCGGACCACCCGTCCAAGGTCCGATGAGCGACCTTTTCTACCCCTCCTCTGAGGGGTCTTCTCCTGTACATTCTACACCATCCTCCTCATCTTCCTCTTCTTCTGTAAATATTGTCAGTCAATCTAGGAATGACAGGCCAAGGGTAGTACCTAGGAAGAAATCCAAGGGTAGGCAGATCCCTCGTCGATTCCTTCTGGATTTGGCCGCCAGGTGTCAGGCCCTTCTTGCCATCCCCCAGTTGTTAGAAAATCCCATCCAGCTACCCGAAATAGAATGCGAGGGCGACTGTGCATCTGATGAAGGGTTTGGAGTCTACGAGATCACGAATGAAGAATGCCCCACTGAAGATGAGGGTGAAGAATATGAGGATGTGGCGGGCGCATACGCTAGCGGAATGAGGAGATTCGACGAGCCGTCAACCGCCGTAGAAGAATCCACCAAGGAAGTCAACTTGGGAACTGAGGAAGACCCTAGGATCATCCTCATAAGTGACAACCTACCACCCTCTGAAGAAGAGGCATTAATTGAGGTTCTCAAGGAATATAAGGACACGTTTGCATGGAGCTACGAGGATATGCCGGGTTTGGATTCAACCTTGGTCGAACACCGTTTAACCCTAAAACCAGGGTCCATCTCGGTAAAACAAAGGTTAAGGTGTTTCCACCCTCAGATGGCTTTGAAAATGAAAGAAGAGGTCGATAAGCTCCACAAAGCTAGGTTCATTAGACTCGTTCTTTATCCTCAATGGGTGGCGAACATTGTCCCGGTCATGAAGAAAGATGGGAAAGTCAGGATTTGCATCGACTTCCGGGACCTTAACCGCGCGTGTCCAAAGGATGATTTTCCCTTACCTCACATTGATGTGTTGATTGATAACACGGCAGGTTTTGAAACCCTCTCTTTCATGGATGGATTTTCAGGATACAATCAAATTCGTTTGGCAGAAGAGGATCAGGAAAAGACGTCATTCACTACCCCTTGGGGAACATATTGTTACGTGGTCATGCCGTTTGGGTTAAAGAATGCTGGAGCTACTTACCAAAGAGCAATGATGGCCATATTTCATGACATGATGCACATATATCTGGAAGTGTATGTGGATGACTTATTGGTGAAATCAAGGACCAGGATGGAACATCCAGAAGTTTTGGCTAAGGTCTTGCAAAGGTCAAGAGAATTCCAATTGAAAATGAACCCAAAAAAATGTGTGTTTGGTGTGTCATCAGGTAAATTGCTGGGGTTCATTGTGAGTAAAAGAGGGATCGAGATAGATCCCGACAAAGCCAAGGCTATCAGGGATATGCCGCCTCCCAAGAATTTGAGGGAAGTCCGAGGTTTAATCGGGAGGTTGCAGTTTATTCGTCGGTTTGTGTCTCAACATTCACAAAGGTGTAGACCTCTCTACGAGTTGACCAAGCCAGGAGTAGAATTCCACTGGAATTCTAAATGTCAGAAAGCTTTTGAAGGGTTGAAGGAATATCTGGCTAGTCCACCCGTTCTCATTCCACCCAAACCAGAAAAACCTCTGATCCTTTACGTCTCAGTCTTGGATGACTCCGTGGGAGCCGTCCTCGCACAAGCTGATGAAGAAGGCAAGGAACGGGCAACCTATTACTTGTCCAAACTTCTCAATCCCTGTGAGCAGAAGTACACCGGCATGGAGAAAACCTGTGCTGCCCTCGTTTGGGTAGTGCAGAAATTGAAGCACTACTTCTTGGCTCACGAAGTCCACTTGATTGCTCGGATGAATCCTATCAAATTCCTTCTGGAGAAAGCCGTCCTTACAGATAGGCTAGCACGCTGGCAAAGTTTTCTCTCTCAGTTCGACATCACCTACATCCAGCAAAAGGCGATTAAAGGCTATGCCATAGCCGAGCATCTCGCTCACCATCCTCTTCCCAAGTTCGACCCCGTCCAATCAGAGTTTCCAGATGAGGAACTAATGTCCATCAACCAATCAGATGAGCCAATGTGGACACTATATTTTGATGGAGCTCTGAATTCTCAAGGGAAAGGAATCGGCGTCGCCCTCCTGTCACCGGAAGGCCTCACATTCCCATTGGCATACCAGCTCAAATTTCCAGTTACCAACAATATAGCCGAATATGAAGCCCTTCTAGCTGGCCTAGGACTCGCTCATTCTTTACGTATCACTGAGTTGCGAGTTGTAGGTGACAGTCAGCTCATCCTTCGCTAGGTACTCACTAAGTATCGCACTCGCGATCCCAAACTCAAGCCATACCAAGAACTCACTGTTGCCTTTGCCAAACTGTTCACAAAACTGATCTTTGTTCATATCCCTCGTCATCAGAATATTCTCGCCGATGCCCTCGCCTCATTGGCATCATCCATAAGGTTCCCTCTAGGAAGATGGTTTAAGTCCATTTCCATCTACAAACTTCACGCCCCTGCAGTCGATGATGCTTCCTACGTAAACATCAAAGACAGGATAGCAAGGAAGATCCTGCAGGAAGATATCCTTGAGAAGAGGGAAATCATGTTGGCAGAGGCCGAAGAAGAACTGGCTGATGAAGAGAAACCATGGTTCTATGAAATTGTCAAATATTGCCAAGATCAGTCTTATCCTGAAGGGGCCACCACAGAGGACAAGAAAGCCATAAGAAGGGTGGCTCAGAAATACACATTGATCGGAGGTCTACTCTATAGGAGGAGCCTTACTGGTATTCTGTTAAGATGTCTTGGTGACGATGAGGTTTGGAAATGTGTAGAAGAGACGCACTCGGGTGTGTGCGGTGGCCACGTGAATAGTCAGATGCTCGCCAAGAAGATCATTCGTCAAGGCTTTTATTGGCCCACTATGGAAGAGGATTGTGCTGTCTATGTCCGTAGGTATGTCAAGTGTCAACTTCACGCCGATAAAATCCATTCACCATCTTCCTCACTTCATCCAATATCCTCCCCATGGCCTTTCTCCATGTGGGCATTCGACATCATTGGTCCCTTAGGTGATCCCAATTCCCTCACCAAGCAGAAATCTTTCATCCTTACTGCAACGGAATACTTCACCAAATGGGCCGAAGCCGAAGCTTACGCGGAGATCAAGGCGTCAACAGTCTGTAAGTTCATCATGAAGAACATTCTCGCCAGATTCGGCATCCCAAGCACGATCGTCACCGACAATGGGCCACAATTCATTTCTCAGGACCTACAGGACCTCTGCAAAAGGTACGCAATTGCATTGCATCATTCATCGCCTTATTACCCACAAGGTAACGGCCAAGCAGAGGCCACCAATAAAACATTGCTCAAAATCATCAAAAAAACCTACGAGTCTAGTAAGTTTTCAGACTGGCCAGAAAAGCTTATCGAAGCCCTATGGGCCTATCGCACTTCAATCCGTACCCCCACCGGGCAGACTCCATTTGCCCTCACTTATGGTATGGAAGCGGTAGTCCCGTACGAGACTCTGATCCCTTCTCTCAGGGTACAATTGGATGAGGAATTTCCCCTCGACGATCGTCGTAATTCACTCCTCGCCCAGTTGGAACTCTTGGATGAGAAGCGGCTGGCCGCCGCCGAACACGCGCGTGTGTATCAAAATAGACTCGCTCGCTTTTACCAAAAGAAAGTCGTTGAGAGAAAATTCAAAGTCGGTGAGATGGTCGTAAAAAGAATTTTTGTCAAACCTGGAGGGCCGCGTTCTAAGCTCCAACCTAATTGGGAAGGACCATTTGTAATTCAAGCCGTGTACCCTGGCAACGCCTACAAGCTAGTCAACGCCGAAGGGACCGAGTTATCCCACCCTTGGAATGGGCTTTATCTTAAGAAATACTACCCTTAGCACAAAACAAAACAAAAATGAAAAGATAAAAAACATCAAAAACAAAGAAATATTGAAAACCACTAAAAATATGGAAAATTCAAAATGCCGATGCCCGGCAGTCACCATATAGTTAAGTCTCTGCATTTAACCTTCATGTTAGGATAGGGCCCATTAAGGCTTGGTAGGTACCGGGTCTTGGGTTGCCAGAACCGTGGAGACCCCTGTCCGGCCACGTCGGCCTATGCTCGCTCGAAGGAAACTAACATGTGTTCACTTATGTATTTTATTCAAAAAAGTTGGTAGCATCACCTACGGTAGGGCCACACCTAGAAGATCTCCGGAAGCTGTAATCTTTATTCTTTTCTCTTCGACCAAATGAGACAGTCGGCGCCCTTAAAACGCTGAGCATGAGAAACCGAAACTCAAACCCCGAGGGCAAGAGTAGGATCCATTTCCTCGAGCACCGATCAGAGCACGAGAAGAGGGCAGTGTCCCCGCAGGCATACGAAAAGGGAGCCCACAAACGTCAAACATCTCCCTCACAAAAGAAAAATAAAATCAAAATCAAGAGAAAAGCCTGGTCGTGACCGTGCCTGTTGCGATAAACGGAACCCCTCAAAGCAAAAGTCTGAATCCACAAAAGGGGCCGTAGAATGTAAATGCTCGAGATTTGGTCCGAAGTTGTCCGAAAGGAATGAGTTAATGGGCCCTTATTCGCTCGCCGGGTTAACGGCTTTGCCGGTCCTCTCAGGAGGTTTATCCCCTACGCTCTTCCTTCTTCCTCTAAAGATGAAGGTTCGATGGAGTTTCTGAAAGGTGAAAACTGCCCAAGGTCTGCGACCCTATTTTAATATACACATTTGGTTGCCCACTTTGAAAAGCAAAAGCTATCGCTGCGAAGGAGTCTCCGTGTTTCTGGCTGGTCAAGACCCCTCCTTACCACCTTGATGTCTTCTTGTTTAACCTCGGGCTTAGGCCAATGCAAGCGCGTCACCTATGGGTGCGACGGCGTCTGATTCCGGGTCAGCGTCGCGCGGTTGGTCGTTAGGGTTCCAGGGTGTTCCATCTTATACCATCTAGAGTTGTGAGGAAACAGACCCGGGTCGGGCAAATCATCTACCTCAAACACCTTTTGGGTGAATCCCTGTGGTCGGAAGCAACTGGGAGCCTAAGCATGGCATGACGGTATTGTCATCAGGGTAAGTCTTAGCCGGCGGGATCGTCATTCGAGGGGTCTAGAGGCCCAAATCAACCTAGATGTGCACTTAGGATACCTGGGAGGTTAGTAAGAAACCCCTGTCTCACATAGGTTAGGTGCCATTTGGGTGCTTGCCGGGCGTTAGCAATAAAAAAATTGAAATGATAAAAGCAAAAAAATAGAAAAGAGAAATGTACATATTTGTAAACAAAAAAACCTTTTTATGATAAAACAAAAAATGTGTCAAATATAAAAAAGAAAACAAATCAATTTTGCATGATTGCATTTACGTGCATCATCTCACTTTAATACCGCTTGCATTCGTGTGCTTGCCTGTCGCATTTATCATCACCGCATCTTTCCCTTGCCTTCGTTAAATAAAGGCTTGGCCCCTTGACCAGTTATCAAGGACAGTCACAGTGACCATTTGCTTATTGAGCAAGGGGCCAAGTCAGAACAGAAATTCTGATTTGTTTGTTTCAGTGATATGTGCAGGGATTCAGGTAACTGAAGCAAAGGTGAAAAACAAACAAACCGAACCTTGTTTTTTATTCCAAAAAAACCAAAAAAATTTACATCAAGTTCCGCCCTCTCTCTCTGCATTACTCGTCCCACTACTCTCCGGGCAAAACACTCTCAAAGGTGCTACCCAACTACGAAAAGCGGTACTCCTGCCGCTCTGTACTCCTCTTCCTATTCCCACATCCCGGCGTTGATCCGCGGAAGCAGCAGAGAAGCTACCAACACGAAAGCCACGCTCTCGTGCTCTTCGGTAGCGCTCCTCACCTTCTCTCAGCCACTGTTCAGCAAGACCAAGGCCGATTCGGAGTTCGAATAGTTGGGCCTCCATGGCCCTTCGCTCCTCCCTTTCAGCCAAACTGTTGGCTCTTTCTCTCTCTGCGTTTCTTTCCCTCTCTGCCCGTTCTCTCTCACGGTCTTCCCTCTCTAACTGGAGAGTGATCCTCAGTTCCATAGCATCCCTGGATGAGTCGTCATCAGGATGACGCCGCAGTTCCCTCTCCAGTTCTGCTATCCTAGCCTCCTTCTGCGCAGCTTGGGCAAGCGCTTCTTCCGTCTCCTTTTCCTATCGAGCGTACCATCTCAGATACGCGATAAGGCGTAAACAAAGAGAACTCAACGCTGAAACTTTTACCTGTATA